>PVLA01004453.1:0-176003 GCA_004027455.1 Hydrochoerus hydrochaeris
TGTTGCTGGAATTGCCCCTTTTGAGACACTATATGGGAGACCTCCACCCCTCACCCCTAAGATAACCGAGAAAAAGCTTGCTGATCTTGCTAACCAGGACCTTATTAAGTCCCTCCAGGCACCTCAGCCCATCCTGACTTCAACTCACTGCGTATTGAGACAACAGCACCCAGCACCTGAGGCCTCTTCAAGGGACATCGAATGCAGTCTGGCTTCCGAAGATCTGGGGTTGTTTTTCCTTTCTTTTTAAATTTTATTTTATTTTTAATGGCAGCTAAAGGTATTCAGATTACAGTTAAATTGTGGCCTTTTAAAAAGATATGTCCTTGAGTTATTTAGAACATGCAAGCCTTATATTTTTAATCAGATGAAATATATATGAAATTAATGAGTTTTTTCTGATTATAGATTCATCATGACTTTTCAGTTTAATCAATTGTGATATATGCTAAAATTCAGAACTTTCCAAATACTGAAATTCTACCAGCATTCTTTGCTAAGCCATGCATGCAAAATTTTAAATTTTTATAGTCACCTAAAATTTGCATAAAATATGTTTGAAGCATTTCAAATTTACAGTGAAGTGTAGCATTTAAGATGATAAAAACACATGGAATGATTCAATATTTTAGACTACTAAAAAAATCACTTCAAGGATTTTATTAAAAGTTTTAATGTTTGAAAAGCAAGAGGAAGAAAATTGACTGGTAATCAGTAAAAAAAGGGGGACATAAAAAGTGGTTTTATCTTCAAGTAAAATGTCTGGCTGTGCCAGAATGTGAAAGAAGATAGGAAAAGCTCAACTTAAAGGTGTGTAGTAAGTTGTAAAAAGATTGAAGAGATGTGAATATTATTTGCCTTGGTTTATAGTACCTGCCAGTAACAGGTTTGAAAAGAAACAAATCTGTTCAAAGTTTGACAGTGTTAGATAAGTGTTGGTAGATTTAGTCATAAGACTGGTGAACCTTTACTGCAAAATGTTTCCATTAAAATGAGATTATACTCTTGTTCATACTCACTGGAGAAGGAATTCTGTTATGCTTGGAAATGTGTTACTTGGAATTGAGATGGCTGGATTAATAAGATTAAGTATATCTAGTTTCATAGTAGGAGACCAAAACTATAGACACCTCACTACACTCATTAACGGAGACCTAGCTAGCCTTGACAACTCTGTATCTAAATTAAAAAGATTCTCTAAGCTCCTTAGCTGAAATGGTTTTACAAAACGGCCGAGGCTTGGACCTTCTTTTTCTAAAAGAGGGAGGTCTCTGTTTGCCCTTAGGAGAAACCTGTTGCTTATATACAAACCACTCTGGAGTTATTAGACAATATGTGGCTGCCCTTAAGAAACGCCTGCAGGAGAGGGAAAAAGCTCAACTGGCAGAACAAAATTGGTTTGAACGTTGGTTCTCCTTCTCCTCTTGGTTGTCCACCCTCATATCAGCAGCCCTAGGACCCCTAATAGTGCTTTTAGTCGGTGTAACTATCGGTCCCTGTATCATGAATAAACTGGTATCTTATGTTAAAGGCCGAATACAGGCTGTCAAGCTGATGATCTTAGTGACCCAGGGTTATGAGCTAGTACCTGTAGATTCAGCTATGAGCCAATGATTTGGCTCACTGACAAAAATCAGTGGGGAATGTTGTACTCTAATGCTTAGCGCAGCCATTCTGTTCTGTATGCACCACGCTCTTTGACCTTTAAAAAAAAAACAGGATGACCCATTTCCTCAGGAATGCACAGGTGTGGGGCCTCCCACATCTTTGCGGTTTTTTTCCCCTTTATAAACCACCCCCAGATCTTAGCCCAGTTGCACAGCAGTGTAAATTCCACCCTCACTCTGTGTCACTGGATACTAGCCTAAATAAATAAGTGCTCCCTTCTTTTCCCTCCAAGACATCTTGGCCTTTTTATTCTTTTTGCCTTTTTACAATTTTCATTTTATTTTGGGGTGCAGCCTTTTGGGGTACAACAAGTACCAGGGCTTGAACTCATGACCGTGTCCTTGCAAGGCAGGTGCTTATGCTGCTTAGCTAAATCCCCAGCCCCTTAAGTGCTATTTTAATGACATAACAGATAATGTGGCTTCATTGGCTAACAGTCACTTGATTTTCATGGCCACTTGGCGCTTGCTGGGGTTCAGTGACACTCCTGGAGCTGACTGTCAGACAGCAAACAGTTCCTTACCTGTGATACAGCCCTAGAGGTTTTGCTCCTGATCCTCCTGCTGAGGCCACCAGAGAATCCACACAGCTCCTGTATTCACCACGGATAAGTCTTGCACCATTGAACCTGACAGGGCTTTGTGAGCCAAGAATCAAACAAGCTTCAGCACAGTCTTGACCTAAATCAGTGGTGGTGAATTTATGGCAAGTGAGTTCTCCCTTTAAGACAAGAGATGCTCATGTGTAAGGTATTTTTTTTTTCTAAACAAAACCCTCAGTATTGAGATTTAATTGCAGTTTGGGCACTTTGTGATAAGTGGGTTTGGGTGGCAGTTTGGGCCCTCATCTCTAAAAGGTTTGCCATCACTGACCTCAATTCTTCTGTGGCTGCAGGCCTTACTCAAAACTGGCAATGTCCCAGCTTAATCAATAAGTATGTTGAAGTCACCTTCCCACTAGCTGGGTATATGTGACACCCCCCCCCCCCAATTTCAAACACAGCATGGTGAATTTCTCTCATTCCTTGTGGTGGCCATTAGCAATTAGCTGAACCCTTAAAACTTCACAGATGTGACCATGTCCTAGCTTTCCATGGAGTTTATCTCTACTCTCTGCCTCACCAGGGCATCCGGAGCGCAAGCTGCTTGCTGCCTACTGGGTGCATTGTGATGTCAGGAGCACAGTGGGCCCCGGAACGCTCTGTAGCATGTCAGGTCAAGGAAGATCCCTGCAAAAGAGGACTGCAAGGTTACACAGCTCTGGAGAAGCACTGTGCCCTTTCCAAAAGGGAGGTGTTCTCCATCCTCCTTAAAATGATAAGGATTGGAAACAAATCACACTCCAGGCCAACAGTCACATGTCGTGTGCCACAGCTGTGTGAGCTGACACGGTGGCAGGGCAGCTAAGATCAGGGGTGCTTTCTGGTGCGTTTCATGAGTCTGTCTGCCGGCACGGACCACAATGCCTCTGCTTTTGGCAAGGGCCGTAGGAGAGAACTGAGTAAGACCATGAGGAGGGCCATGACTCCCCCGTTAGCAAATCTTTGCAGTCGCATAAAGCACTGCTTTTGATTCGCCAGCCCTTCTTTTCACTAAGTCATATCCTGAGCTTAGGAAACTACTGCGGGGTTTTGCCAGCTTCAAAGTGTATCTAAGCCAATTACTCCACAAGGGTTCAGGTAATTGCTAAGGGTGGGCTTGGAGACCCAAAGGCTCCTCTAGGAGTTGAGCTTTGGCCAAGATTCCGTGCATCACCCAGTCTTTACAGGCCTCCGGGGGGTCATGACAGTTTTGCAGGTGCCCTGAGACCTGTGTCAGCTCAGCTATTAAATCCAACGGCCATCAGAATAAAGTTTGTATTACCTCTGGCCTAGTTACAATCATTAAGTGGTCATAGGTCCTTTGGGGACAGGACTGGGGGACTGTGTGTCACATAGATTTGTGGTGGCGGCGTTAGCTTTCCATCATACTCTGGCCTGTCTCTGCACACTGGTAAGAGGGCTCAACTCTCCACTGCAGCTGTGGATGCCAAGCTTGTGCTCACCAGGTCATTCTCCCCCCAAGTCAAGGTATAGCCACAGTGCTGCCAGGCGCCTTTGGGTGACCTGACACAGCTGTGGTTGTTTGTGGGCTCATAACAACTCCCTCTGGCTTGGCTGCCTGAGATGGTGCTGATACTAGTTTTGCTTTTTTGGTTCGGTGCTTCCACCTCACCTCTTCATTTCAAAGCCCCTTTTGTCCCTTTTCCTTCCGTGACGACTTCCTGTACCAAGTGTCTTAGCCTGGGTCAGGGCAGGAAAGTAGTGCCCAGCCTAGGGTTTGCACACAGGGAGTCCATGAAGTGACCCAAGGAAAATGAGCGGGGCAAGAATAAACTGTGAAGCAAGGAGCACATTGAAAACCAATGCAATTGGGGTGACAATGCACAATGTATATGCCATTGCTGCCCGAGGCACATGTTTTCAAATTTTGTTTTTTTTTCTTTTTTTCCTCCTTGAAATAAAGTGGATTTGGAAAAAACAAAACAAAACAAAACAAAACAATGCAAGAGCCAGAAAGGATGGTATATGTCTATAATCCCAGCACTTTGGGAAGCTGAAGCAGGAGGACTGCAAATTCAAACCCAGTTGGGGCAATTTTTCAAATTAGCAAGACTGTCTCAAAACTAAAAAAGGGTAAATGGGCTGAGGCTATAGGTCAGCGCAAAGGTCCTGGTTTCAATACCAACACTGGAACAACAACAATACCACCCCCACCCCCGGGCTGTGGTATTGAGGTGATCACTCTGCTGTGGGCCATACAGACTCATTCTGATGAGTCGTGTAGGAAGCAGATTTCTCCACCCGAAGGTTGAAGGAGAACAGCATTAGCTCGCAGGTAAATAAACACTGGTTGCCCCAGAGTGGTAAGTCCTTAGACTTTTGGGTTGGGTGGGGGTCTCCAAGACAGCCAGAAGGGCTTCCTGTGAGTGTGTGCTGCAGCCTTGGCATCAGAGAAGCCCCAGCACAGAGAGCTTCATGGCACAGCCATGTTCAGGGGCTGTACGTTTATACCTGGACAAGACGGTTGTGGCAGCAGCAGTGGGAGTAAAAGACGGGAAGAGAAGATGGGGGCGTGGGATGCAGTTGACGATTAGCAATGATCAGGGAGGAAGCATCGGAAAAGGAAGCTCTGGATGCGAGCAGAAGCCAGACTACCGGGGGCCTTGTTAGGCCTGGCAAACATCAGAGTTTCATTCAAAATGCAGCTCGGATTCATTGAAAGGATTTTAAACCACACAGTAATGTGACTGGGCTGAGGATTAAGACATCACCATGTCACTCTGCTGTGAAAAGAAATACCACTGATACATAAGTCAAGAAGCTTGAGGATGCCATGCTCAGTGAAAAGACAGGCACAAGAAGACAAATACTGTTTGGTTTGTTTTATAAGAGGTAGCTAGAATACTCAGATTTAGAGAGATGAAGTAGAGTAGTGGTTACTAACAGCAGAGGGGGCAGAGGGACAAATTTCTGCAGGGATGGGAGTGGGTTGGGTATGGGACTCTAGGAATTCCGTTTGGGATAAGAAAAAAGCTCAGAATAGTGGCACTGGTTGGACAATAACGTGAACATACTTTACTGAACTCTGTCGCTGAAAACAGTGATAGTGGCAAATTTTGTTATATACATTCAACCAAAATAAAAAACAATAGAGAAATGCAGTGTACAGTATAGAAGATGTCATATTCAGACTGCTGACAAATGGAAAAACACTTACTCCAACTGGAAAAATGGATGGCAGAGAACAGGGACAGGAAGGCAGAAGGCTGGGGCTGGGATTCATAATTATGGACGCACATTCAGCAGCTCTTGCGTTACAGCAATGTTACCACACACAGTTGACCTGAAGTAAACTCCCAGTTCTCAGTTCTTTCTGTAGCTAGAAACGCTGATGAGAGCACAGTTAGGGACTTTTCTGAAGCTCACTAAAAGTAACAAAAATTACCAGCGTAAAATATGTAAACTACTTCATGGTTTTTTCAACTGGCTTAAGATAAACTTGTTTCTTTCACATCACAAAAGTTAATGGGATCTTTGGAAAGCACTTATTTTTCAACTGCAAAAGTGCACATTTTGAAATCTCGTTCAGGCAACACACAGTAACATTCGCCCTTGAACAAATTTATGATGCCTAACAACTAATCTGAGATACAGTTAACAAGACTTTTTTCTTTAAAATAAATGTTCTGTTAATGGAGGAACTCTCTGAATGTCCTTGGTCATGTCTCAGTCTCTTGGAGCACTGCATGCATTGAGAAAACGCTTGTCTCTGCACAGCAGACTGAGTTCAATTTTTGCTGCCTGCCTCCCTGAGTACAGTATATTTTAGATGCACTGACATTTACACTGCTCAACTCTGACCTCTGCAGACAGACATTGTTAGGTCCTGATGCATGCCTTGGGTTAGGAAGCCTCTTAGGGGAATCTGCAGTCCCCCAGCCCCACTGCCACAAAGTCATAGCAGTTGCAATAACCCGAAGCTACATGAGTAAGTTTCCTATGGAGGGGGAGAAGCCGGAAGAGGGTACTAGATTTTCCGAGCTCTGAAATGTGCCAGGCTTTCTGTCAGCAGAAGTTCATCAGGACCTTTGTTCTCCATTCTCTATCCTGTGACTTCTATCCTCCTCTCAGATCTTGAGCATTACTTATGTGGAGATTTTCCTACCATATGGTGACAAAATTTCCCTAGCATACATTCCCAGAGCACCGGGGAGTGCTCATCAGAACATGTGTCCAGTTTGTAACTTGCTATTTGTGTGATGCCTCCCCATGTCCACCTCCCCATCTAACCTGCAGGTTTATGAGGCAGCCCTAGTCAGCCTGCAGTGTCTGATTTGCTCACTATTACATCTGTGTGTCTGCCACAGTGCTCGGACATTTCAGGGGTTTAATAGTGGACAGATACATACTGTAGTCAGGAGTTAGATTTCATAGTCATACAGACCTAAATTTGAATCCTGGCATAATAAACTGAACAATGATGCTGAAAGATGATGCCTGACAGTCTGAATCACTAGAACCTGTAAATATTACCTAACATGGAAAAAGGGTCTTTGCAGATGAAACTGTGGATTTTGAGATGATAACATTGTGCTGGATTATCTGGGCAGGCACCAGATGAAATTCCAAGTCTCCTCACAAGTGTGCTGTGACAGAAATGGAAAGGCAGTGTGACCTCAAAGTGGATGCTGCTGTGATGTGACTACAAGTCACGAGTTTGGTGAACACCAGAGGCCAGATGAGGCTAAAGACAGATGCCCCTCAGTTCCCCCAGAGGGACTGGTGCCTGCTTACACCTTGATTATGAAATTAACTTGAGACTTTCATCTCCAGAGTTGTGAGAGAATATATTTCTTTTTCAAACTGTTTTATTTTTTGGAATAAAACCAAAGAAAATAAAGGAGAATAAAGCCAATCAAAACCAAACAGTGAAAGTGATAGAAGACTTCAAAAGATAATAGGAAATCAACAATGGCTACCATAATGCCTTTTGCTATCTAACAAAATAGCTGCCCATACCATCAGACCTAATAAAATCAAACAAAACAGAATAAAACCAATCAAAATAGAACACTGAAAGCAATTCAGGACTTTAAGACAAGATAATAGGAAATCAACAATGGTTACCATAACATGTCTTGTTATTTTTGCAAGAGCTGCCCATGCCATGAGGTATCCTAAAATCAAATGAAACAAAACAGAATAAAACCAACCAGAACAACAAAAATGATACAGGACTTTAAAACAAAAAAGAGACATTTTCTCCCCTTTCACTTTCACAATAGTTATTGTATATTTTGGATCCTACTAACTCCCTCAGTTTTTTATACTAGGGAGACAATATGATGTTCGCCTATGTGAGTCTAAATCATTTCACCCAAGAGCATGATCACATGTTGCATCCATTTACCTACAAGAGCCTCATAATTATCTTTGTTTATAGCTGAGTAGCCTTCTGTTGTATGAAAATGCTGTGTCTTTCTCATCCATTTTGCAGTTGATGAGCAAGTGACCCCTGCTTTTTTCTAGTTCTTTGTTGCATGGAGCATTGTTTTCTCTCCTTTGACTTTTGCTCTATGAATTTCCTTTCAAGTTAAATGTTTCTTGTATACCAAATATTGATGGATCTTGTGTTTTGATCAAATCTGTCTGTTTCTTTTTATTGGTAAACTGAGGTCATCTACATTAATGGTTATGGCCAACATGCACTGGTTTGTCTCTGCCATGCTTTTTTCCTGCTGATGGCTCTCTACTTTTCTCCTTTGTTCAACTGTTTGCCCTGCTCAGTGATTCCACTCTGCTGCTGTTCCTGGGATCCTGGTCATTTCTCTCTCTCTCTAGAATATCCTTCAGTACTTTTTGTAAAGTTCATTTGGTGGTCATGAATTCCTTTAGTTGTTCTTTGTCATGGAAATATCTTATTTCTCCATTAATTTTGAATGATAGTTTTGCAGGCTACATCAATCTGGGTTGGAAGTTGTTTTCTTTCAGGACTTGAAATACTTCACTCCAAGGTCTTCTTGACTTGAGGGTTTGTGTTGAGAAGTCTGTTCTGATTCTGATAGGTTTTATCTTACAGGTGATCTGTTTCTTTTCTCTAATAGCCTTTAATATTCTGTTCTTATGCTGAATTTCTGGGATCTTGATTATTATATGTCTGGGTATAGATTTATTTTGGTAATGGCTAATTGGATTTCTATGTGCCTCACTTATCTGTATGTCAGGTCCTTTTCCCATGCTTGGGGAGTTCTCTGCTATTATTTCTGTAAATAGTCTCTTTATGTCATTTGTGTTGCCTCCTGCTTCTTTGCTGACAACTATCATTCTTAAATTATTTTTCTTCATGTCATCTTGTAGCTGTTCAACTGTTATTTCTTGGTTTCTTGGTATTTTTAAGAGATATTCCTTGATTGCTAGCTGCCATTCTGTTTTCAAGGTCTGAAAGTCTATCTTCAGTTTCTTTCAAGGGGTTTTTCCAGTTTTCAATGGAGTTTTGAATTTCCTGGATATTTGAGTGTTTCATGCATTCCAATTCTTATATTTTTCATTCAAGGTCTCCCTCATTCTCCTATACTTTTTAAAAAATCTATGTCTTCTTTAGATATTCTCAGCAACTCTTTTATTATGGTTGTCATTTATTCTTCTACCTGAGATATTATTTCTGATGATTTCTTTTACATTCTTATGAAGTAGTTTCTTTACTTCAGTTGCCATCATCCCAGAAATTTCCACTTTTTTCCATGACTAAGGTCTTCTGGATTTGTTTAGTCTGGAGGTCAGAGATTGCCTTTTGCTCCTTTGTCTTAACATTTTCCTGGGTTCTTCTGGACACTCGGATTTTGGGGTCCCAGGTGCTTTCCACACTGGCTACCTGACCATAGTGTAGAGGCATGGGTCAGGCACCTGGGTTTTCTCCTAACCTAGGTTCCCCAGGAGACAGTAGGGTGAAGCTTCTTCAAGGCATGGCTGGCTGGTTCTGGCCCACACTGGTCACCCACAGGAGAGTCCTGATGGCAACCTGTGTGCATGTGGGGGGCTGGGTTGGCTGCTTCTCCTCACCTGTGCTGGTTACCCCTGGGAGAGTCCAAGTCACCTGTGCACATGGTGGCTGGCATGTGCACAGGGGCTGGACTGGCTGCTTCTCAGAGAGAATATATTTCCATTGTTCTAAACCATTAATTTGTGGTACTGCAATTTTTTACAGTGGCTAAACAAAACTAGTATCTCCAGACCTGCAAATTATTAGATAGTGTGTGACCTTGGGCTGGCTATTTCACTTTTTACTTGGACTGTATCCTACTGTAGGGATAATCACACCTGATGTCCTACAAAATGTGGCCACGTGTTATGTGCATAACAAATAGCAGGAACTGTATTGGACATACTTGATAAGAATGATTGTTAAAATAAGTTATATCATGTACATGTACAAATTCTCTATGATGAATGTGGCCATCATATATACGTAAAATGTACCAGTAAAATCTGATTGGGGGGTAAAAGAATGTTAGAATTTGTGTTAAGACATTTTATGTTAGCATCTTTTATTCTCATGGTTCTATGATGTTGAATATACTATCTTCTCATTTTGCAGGTGAGAAAGTCATAGAGAAATGAATGATTTGCTACAACTACAAGCTCAAAATGAAAAATACCATGAGGATATTTTTTGGAAATATTTTTAGATGGTCTTAATATTCTGCATGTCTTCAGACATCCTAGCCATTTAAAATAATGGTTCTGTGCTTCAGAGGAAAGGGCAGATAGGAGAACAAAGACATGTCTGTCAAGTAGGATTTTCATATCTCTAGCACAGGATTAACCTTGAAAGCTGCACTCTGTCAAGTGAGAGGGGCCTCGCAAATTCAGCATGCATCAAGAAGCAGGACGGGTGGGTGTGGAGTTTTCCCTGCCTGAAAAGACACAGAGGGTATGAAGAAAATCATTGCAGGGAAGCAGTGGGGACAAAGCCACATCCGAATCTGTAGATTGTTAGAAGAAGGGAGATGTTCAATGGAAGAAAGTATTGTGAATTCAACTACCTGCTTTCTCATCCGGGCCCAGTCAGGATCTGGGGGGGGGGGTCCCCCAAGGTGCATGTGTTGAAGCACAGGCACCGCTGGGAGGTAACATGGCCCAGTGGAAGGAGGTGAGGATGCTGAGGGCATGTTCATGGGGGTCATGGGACCCCAGCCCTGCCTCTTCCCTTTTATATCCTGGCCATAATCTGAACAGTTTCACCCTACTCCTTGTTTTCCCTGACATAATGTTCTGCCCAGACACAGGCTCAGTGATGGGGCTGAATACCATGGACTGAGATCTCTGAAATCATGTTCTCCAGCAAAACTTTCCTTTTGGTCAACTGGCTTTTCTCAGGTATCTGAATGAAGAAAATAGAAAGTCCACACACATTCCAATGCCCAGGTACTGCTGCTGTGCTAGGGTTTCTCCAGTTTCAACTTTCACCACATCTCCTGTGCTGTGCTTTGAAGGGTAGTTTGGTGGGGTTCTAGGGACTTCTCACTGCCCTGGGGACAATTCTGCTCCATGGCCTCTAAGGTCTTGTATGCCTGGCTCTTAGGTTGGGTTTTTTAATTTAAATTAAATCCAACCATAGTGGCCTAGGCAAATAGTTTACTTTCTTGTCCAGGGATGGTACAGGAATGAGAAAAGGCTCAGGTTTCTGCTACACCCCGCTCTGCCACAGGCACTGTGTGGCTGTCGTAATTAGTGTCAAGACAGTGCAGCTGCTCCTCATCTGTGACAATTTCCCCCTCAAGTGGTGATAGGAAAAGGAGGCAATGAAGTAAATGGTCAGGGGTGTTTGTGAAATGAACCAGTCCCCTTCACCAGGAAACCAGCCCTTTTCCCAGAAGATCCATGCAGTAGACTCTGTTTTCACCGTCTGGACTAGGGCCATTTGGCCCTTAGCTACAGTAACACAGTGTGGCTAAATTTTAAATGAAACAGTTCCCACATGTAACACAGAAGAAGTGTGGGGAAGCAGCCAGCAGTGCCTGCATACCAGCCCATCTGACCAGGGCCTTCCCACTAGCTACATCACCAACTGTTTGATTTTTTGAGACAGGGTCTCTCCCTAATTTGCCCAGGCTGGGTTTGAAGCTGTGATCCTCAGCCTGCCAGAGGTCTGGGATTCCAGGTATCTGCCACCATACCTGCATCCAGCTTATTATTTGCTAAATTGCCCAAGTGGGCCTCAGACTTGTGATCCTCCTATCTCAGCCTCCTACACAGCTAGAGTGATAGGCATGAGCCACCATGTCTTAACTGGAGATAATTATTCTTCTGCTTTACTATTATTCTTTACTGTCTTCAGTAGGATGGCCTATTTCTGCATATGGTCAAGCTCTCCTTACCTAAGGAATGCACTCAGCTTATAGTATGCCAGTCCACAATGCCCTTTTCCTGCTCTCTCCAGTGGCTGCCAGGGTCTTGAGGTCTCTACTGAACTATGACCTCCTCAGAAGAGCCTGACACCTTCCCCCCCCTGCAACCCAAAGTAGTTACTTCTGCCTCAATAATTCTCTTCCACAGTAAGTTTCATTTCCCTCACAGCACTTTTCTTATTCTTTATGTATTGATTTTCCTCTCTTGTCAAATGTCTGGGAGCAGGACCTAGTCCATCTTATCCTTGGCTGTATTCCTGGCAACCAGGCCAGTGCTTGGTAAAGAGTACAGTACTCAATAAATACCGTAATCTGTGGTATAAATATATGAATGGGAAAACAGCTGGGACTCTTTTAACATTCGTATTTCTGGCATTCCTATTAATTCCACTAACCATGCACATGGCTCTCCCACTTAAAAGCATCCATTTCTCAGTATCTTCTGCCTGTCTCACCATTTTAGTAAGAGGCCCTTCAAGTTGGCACATTTTCTAAATTAAAAACAGCAAGCCCTCACTTCTCCAAAGTTCTGAGGACATCTGAGTATGTAACATGGGTGAGCTGGGGCTGTGTTTCAGTTCTGCCCAAAAGCTGGAGCATGCACACTCTGTACTCCAGCAGCCACAGAGGGAAGGACCATTTCTGTAAAGGCGCTGGAAGGACCTGATGCTCTGGTGCTGCGGGGTTGGTTTAGTTCTTTAAGTCTGCTCCAGCCTCTCCGTGAGGAAGTGGTTAGGAGACAGGCTGAGAAGCTTCCCTTTCCTTGCTGAGAGGTGTTGTGGCTCAGTCTTTTGCTCCTTTTCTCCTAGTCATTCATCTGTCGTCAGACTTTGGATGAGCTGAACGTCACCAAGAGCCTGGCTGACACATATCTTGCAGAAGCAATGACTAATGGCTGCCAAGAGCACTGACAGCAAACTTTGTGCAGAGAATATCAAGTACTGATGTTTTATTTACTTTTCATGTATTTGAAACAATCTTACCAGGGTGGCCTAGACCTTCTGGGCTAAAACAACCCTTCTGTCTCTGCCTCTTGAGTAGCTGAGACCATACGTGCCTGCCACAACTGGCTTGGTATTTATTATTAAAATGCATATTTTAATAAAAGTACTCCCCTAGCTGAAAGAGCTAAAATATAGCTGGTACTAATTATTGTAGTGATAAAAGATTTTATCACTACAATAGCCATAAACAAAAGTGTGCATCATAAGGCCAAAACTTTCCTGAAACAAAAGGCGAGAGACTTTTTAAAGGCTGGGGTGGAATAAGGGAAGGCACAAAAGGCTTCAAAGCCTATGTGTGATCTGTGTAAGTGGGCCATCTGGATCTCCTAATTGGCACTGATATGAACAAACAAACTTCTGTCTTTGTGGCAAGAGGCGGTGGTACAGGTGAAGCAGGACATCTACCTCTCCACAGGCACTGGGTGCTACAGTGCATTATCTCCCTGAATGTTCCCCTCTCAAAAAGAGTTGAGTGGTAGACTTATGGTGGGGTGGGAGAAAGTTCACCATCGCAAGCTTTGTAAAGCAACTCATCTGGGGAGTTAAAGGCCCTAAGTGCCTATGACCAGATACTGGTGAGAACACACAGTAAATTTTCATTAATATTAAGCTTTTCCGGGCAGGCATTAAATAAGGTCTTAAACTGCTAGAAGTCTCACTAGAATATGATCAAACTTAGTGCAGAGGTTTGGATCACAATGTACCATGAGTTCTGCAGTTTTTTCAAGGTCAGCATGGCGGTGCATGCCTGTAATCCCCACAGTCCAGAGGCTGATGCAGGAGGATGCCAAATTCAAGGCCAGTCAGAGATACATAGCAAGATCCTGTTTCAAAAGCACCCCTGAAGTTTTCAGAATGTTATATTTGATTGATCTTTCTTTTATGACGGCCAGTTTTACTTGTCTCTATTTGAGTGTAGTGCCCAAGCAGTGATAAAATTTACAATTTGCCACATTTACAATTAATGAATATTTTTTAAAAGGCCAGATTACAAAGTTCTTTGGATAACCTAGAATTCCAACTTCTAGGATGGCTAATTTTTGATTTCTAAGTTTCTAGTCCAGGCCGTGTGCCCATTCCGCAGTCTATTTTTGTGTGTGCCGGAAATGGAACTCAGGACCCTGAGCTTGTCTGGTAGGCAGTGTGCCGCTGAGCTATATCCTCGTGGGTTCCAGGGTCACCATCGGCCAGACCTGGTGAAATCTGCAGAAACACCAAGCTGGGTTAAAAAAAAAAAAAAAAAAAAAAAAAGGAAGAGAAACTCCTCAAGACGCAGGCTTTACAGGTGTCCACCGCTTCCCTTAGCAACCGACAGCTTACACTATGACTAGGCCATCGTGGTTCTGCAATGCTTTCCTGTCCTCAACCAGCGCAGCCAACTTCTCTCTAGCTCCTCTCCTTCTCCGAGCAGCCACTTCCAGTTCTGGTTTCTTTCTGCCTCCTCCGGTCCGGGTACTCCGGGTACTCCCCGGTCCTCGCCGGTGACCCCCGGTACTCCCCGCCACCTCGGTCCCATGCGCCTGCGCAGCCTGAGAAGCCGCGCCGGACCAGGGCCCAACGACGTCTGCACGACATTTGCTTTGTGGCGTGCCGTAAAGCGCCATCAGGCCCGCGGTACGTCTTGAGGTCCCGGATGCGGTTCCCCGCAGTTGCTTTGGCGCTGTGGGCGCCGCGTGTCGGTGTGGACTGGGTCGACCCCGGGAAAGCCCTTGAGGGCGCCGTGTGTGTGTGTCTGGGCCGAAGTAGCGACTGTGCCCCGGGAGTGGGGGCTGCCTGGTCCTAGTGCCCGGGGACACGCGCGCCTGGCCCGGGCGTGCTGCGCGCGGAGGCCGGAGCCCGGCCGAGAGCAGCCTGGCGCCGCCGGGCGCCGATGGCCGCGCGCTCCCTGGGAAAGGCCTTGGCCGCGGTGTCTCTGTCAGTGGCGCTGGCCTCGGTGACCGTCGGGTCCTCAGGCTGCCGCAGCATCCCGGTGCACAGGTATGGCCGACCTACAGCCGGCTCCGGTTCCGAGTCCCGGGGCTGGGGTGGGAACCGAGCTTCCTTCCCGGCTGGGGGACGCTGTAGGCATTGCTTGTGCCCCGGATTTTTATAGCCTCAGTCCGTAAGTGTCAGGGACTTTTTCGGGGTGCGGAAGTACTGATGGGGGTTTAAACCTTGGGCCTTCGCAGTGAGCTACGTCACCAACCTGTTTGTTTGTGTGCTTAGTAGTAGGGTCTGGTTCAACCTTTGAGTTTCTCCGGCTGGGCTCGAACTTTGGATCTTCCTGCCTCAGTTTTTCAGAGCGCTGAGATGACAGACGCGCACCATTACCCCCAACTTAGGGACATGTCCACACCCCTGGTTTTGAAATTTGCCGTCCTCTGTAAGTCACCAACATTACGATCACCGACCGGTTTCAATAGCATTTGTGCGGGGTGGTGCTTCCCGTGTTCTTTTCAGATTCTTATTACAGGTAATGGATGCTAGCCGCATTTTTATTAATGTGAGTAGTAGGCATTGTTTCCTCCACATGGGAGGGCTGATAGGCTCCTCTGTCTTTGTAGTAGGTCGTTTAACCTGGGAAGTCGTAATTAAATTGAATATGCTGGGAGCCCTATTTGGGTTCCGACTTCACTGGCTTGGCGGAGCTGCGTCTTCCCAGAGTACAGTTTCTTCCACTTCTTTCTTAGCTGACTTCTATGGTTACTAAGCCAAAGTTGGCAAGTTTTGAAACGCTGCCCTTTACAATAGGAGCTCTAGGCTTCCTCTGACTTTTACATTTTGGGTTTTATTCTGGGGGCCAAACATTAATCTCTAGTTTCTGGGAGGCTGAGTAATTTCCACGGTTATTTCCTCACTTCTCACTTCTGAACTTTGGGCCCACTGACTGCAAGTACAAAATTCTGGGCTTCCCCTGTGGGGATGGCATTTCTCCCTCACCCTTTTGTGAAATTGTTTAAAATCTAACATTCACCGCCTTTCTGAAATTGTTTAAAATCTAACATTCACTAGTGGTGTCCTTCCTCTGCCGCAGTGGATTTTATTTCCTTGAATACATTAAAGTCTTTGAGTGGAATTTGGGGAAGAAAGGATTTAATGTACTGCTTTTTGGAATCACAAATGCTATTTTTGTTGCCACCAGAATACTGTGATGTAGTGATAGTTGTTCATCCCTCCTGCCCCCTTTTTCTTATTAGTGAAGTTTGCAGTACATAATACATTAATTATGGGGAATTGGTATGTATACATATGGGGTCTTGGTCCATGAAACAGGTATGTGCACAGCTGGAGTCTGCATACTGGCTCAGAACAAGCTAGTGGGTATTGTAATCCCCACACTTAGGCTGAGGTAGGAAAATCCTCTATAGCAAGTTCAAGGCCAGCCTGGACTATGTCAATAGTGAGTTTAAGCCAGCCTGAACTATACAGATCCTGTCTCAGACAACAAAAGCCAAAACCAAAAACAAGCCAAAACTATGTATTGAGTACTTGGTATCTGATATTGCTAAACATCCTTGGAGAGATATAAATGTCATGAAGAATTTCCCCACTCTTTAGTAATTGTGAAAAATACTGAAAGTGACATTTGTCAGCAAGTTTCACTGTCTGTTTTCTAGGAAAAAAAATAGTGTGTGTGTGTGTGTGTGTGTGTGTATATATATATATATATATATATATATATATATAAAATGTTCCAAATTTCCCACCAGGATCCATTAGTGACAAATTAGTGAAGAACATTTGTATTTTGTTCCTGTGAATACATGTCCACATTTCTGAACTAAAAATGAAGTAGGCGTAATATAGCCTGGAATATTGTTAGGGCCTGGAATTCTGAGCCAGTTTGCCTGGTTTGGATTCTGATTCTGATTCTGATTCTGATTCTGATTCTGATTCTGCTGTCAGTTGTGTGACTTTGGTAAATGTATTTAATCTCTTTGGGTCTTAATGTTCTTATTTCTTAAAGATACCTTTAAACTGAAGAATTGTGAGGATCAAATGGGTTAACAGTATTACAGTGCATAGAATAGTGTCTTGTGCATAGTAACTGTAAACACTCATTACATACATTCAGCTACTATTAGAACTGTTATGATTACTGTAAACTTCCTTTGGTTCAAAGAATCATGTCTGTGTTGTATTTGTTTAAGTTTTAGGGTCTGGCTTTTGCTTTGTAAGATGAACTTTATCAGCATATTAATTCCTGTTTATTAGGCCAAGTACATTTCTTGTATATTCAGTAACACAGTGAAAAATGGTCTGGGCTGTGTATATGTTTATAAGTATTTTCATTCTGGTGCTTTTCAGTGTATCACTTTAAATAGCAGATATAAATAGTATTAACACTTCTGTATGTAGTATGTGAATTTTTGCCATTTTTCTTGCAAAGTTAAATTTGTTCGGTAAACAGTCAAGAATGTTTTTTTCAAGTCAATGGTAGTAGATTTGTAGAATTCCACATGCTTCTTGCAAAATCAAGGATCAGAGAACCTAAGTTACCTAAAAAATATTTTTGTTATTTGATTGAAGTATAGTGGAAAAAGATCAGTGTTTCCTGTGGGAATGTTTTCTTCGTACTCCCAAACTATGAGCTCATTTTGTAATAGAATTTGGTCAGAAACCAAGGTCTGTAAAACACATACCTAGGTCTGTACATGTGTTTCATATTTATATATCTTTACTGAGTGTGATGGTAGAATGAGTAAGGTCTTATTTTCAAAGTAGTCACTATGTGGGTTTCCTGAGCTGTGGCTGTTAAAGCAAGCGAGTCACCATAACTTGAAAATAATGAATGAGGCTACTACTTTTCATAAAGTTGGTCACCAGTCAGATATTCTCTATGACTCTAGCATTCAGCTTTTTCAGCTTTTAATGCTCCCCCCACCGTATTAATCTAAAACCTATATGATTCCACCTATATTATACTTCTTGAAGGCAAAATGTGGAGATAGTAAAAAGATTAGAACCAGGGGAAGGCTCAAATGGACTGGGGTAGCAAAGGATTGTTATTTTTTGATATCTTCAATTTATAGAGCAGTTTAGGTTCACTGCAAAATTGAGTGGAGAGTACAGCGATTTCCCATACACACCCAGCTCTTACATGTGCAGAGCCTTCGCCCTTACCAGCATTCCTCGGAGGAGGATGGGTTTGCTGCAGTTTCATGGACCTACATCTTTATCCCCAGGTCTTACACAGTTCACTCTTGGTGTTACACTTTTTGGGTTTGGGCAAATGTATAATAAGTTTCTGTCATTCTTCGTTATATACACTGAGATAGGGTCAGGAGTACATATAGCAGGCAGTCACTGAAAGGTTAAGAATTTTAATCTTTTTAGTTAAAATTTGCTACACAAGTGTACACACATAATTTGACCAAAATGCTTAAATTGGATCATTCCATACTCCCTTTGATAATGTTTGGATAGTCTTATTTTTCTTCATTTTCAGTTTTTTTCTTATCCTTTTTTATAACTTCTTCATTTTTCTTCCTCTTCTCCCTTTTTCTGTTTCTAGTCTTTCTGTTTCCCCTCTTATCTCTCTTTTTGTTTTCCTTCTCCCTCTACCTTTTTTTCTACTCACATCAGCCCTGTATTAAGAACTTGATGATGTAAGTTGTTCTTTGGTTTCTTTCATGGTTATGCAGTAAACAGTATAGACATCGGTGGCTGGCAGAATATTGCTCCCCTCTGAAAATGTCCACATCCTGATCCCTAGAGCCTCTGATTATGCTGCCTTATGAGGTGAGGAAAGAGATTGCGTATGTGATTAAAGATAGGGACTCAGTTGGGAAGTCTTGCTGTAAGGTTATCAAGGAGTGCTGATCTAATCAAGGCCCTACTGTGGTCAGAGAAAGACTTGACTTTGGAGAAGAGTCACAGATAAAGTGTTGCTGGCTGTGAAAAGGGTGAAAGCAGGCCTTGGGCCACAGAGGGAGATACTCAGAGGGAGATACTGCCTAGAAGTTGGGAAAGTGAGGGGTTGGATTATTGCCAGGGGCTTCTGGAAAGACATGTGACTCCACAGTCAGTTACATTGGCTCTCTTAATTACTTTTCTCAGTACCTGACACCCAAAACTTAATGGAAGAGAGATTTATTTTGGCTCAGTTTGTAGAGGTTTTCAGTCTAGAGTAGTAAGTTTGTATCATGTTAAGCCACTGAGTTTATGGTACTTTATTATGGTACCAATAAAAAAAATGCATTATATACATATTCTTACATAATGTTATTTTATAAAAATAAGATCATATGGTACACTCTCCCTTTTGTTTTACTGTTTGGTGATAACCTTATGAAAATACTGCCAACTCACTCGGCATTATTTTTAATAGCAAATGTATTCACATCTTTGCCAGCACTCACCTCTTCTTTCCTTCCTTATATTCCCCCTCCATGGGTATGAGGTGATATTTCATTGTGGGTTTAATGTACATTTTTTTCATGATCAGTGATGTTGAGCATTTTTTTAAAAAATGTGGTTATTGGCCAGTTCTATATGTTCTTTGGAGAAATGTCTGTGCAAGTTCTTTGCTTATTTTGTAGTTAGGTTTTATTGTTGACTTGTGGGACTTCTTTATATGTTCTGGACATTAACCAATACTTCCTCCAATACATGATTTGCAAATTTCTTCCATTTCATGGATTCTTTTTTATTCTGTTCTATCTGTTACACAGAAGTTCTAATTTTGATTTCTAATTTGTCGATTTTTTCTTTTGTTTGTATTTTCCTTGTAACATGTAGGAAATTATTGCCAACCCTAATGTTGTGAAGCTTTCCTGTGTATGTTCTTAGAAGAATTTTAGTGTTTTGGGCCTTTCTTGTAGATCTTTGATTCATGTTTTCCCCTGCAGTGCTGGGGCTCAGCTCAGGGCCTGGTGCACGCTAGGCCAGTGCTCTGCTTCTCAGCTACATCCCTAGCACTGGTCAGGCTTAGTTAGTGTTTGTATGTGGTGTAAGGTAAGGGTCCAACTTGATCTTTTTTGCATGTGAATAACTTTTTTCATTATTGTATTTTGAAAAGAAAGACCTTTTCCCTCTTGAATGGTCTAGGCCTCTGTTAGAGCTTTTGTCCAGATGTCCCCCTAAAGCCTCATGCAGTAATGGATAGGGCTTTTACAGAGGTGGATGGATTTAGATTGTGTGATGCTGGGATTAAGAGCGTGTGATTACTGAATAGTTCTGGGGAGAACTAAGTGTGCCCTACACTGGGTATGAGTACTACCTGCCCTGGGCAGGTCACCTACATAAAAATAAAAGGCACAGAAAGAGAGATGTACTCTGGCTGCCTGCTTTGCTGCCTTCTGCCTGCTGTGAACCTTTTCTCTTCTGTGATGCCCCTCTGCCACGCCATCCTGCCTTGGAGCCTGCCAGTTATGGACTGAAACCTCTACAAACTGTAGATAAATAAAGCTTTCCTCACTTGAGTTTTCAGATGTTTTGTCTCAGCAATGAGAAAAGTAATTTAAGGCAGCACCTCTGTTGAAAATATGGGTAATGTATGTGACTATTTCCAGGCTCTCTGTGTGTGTGTATGTGCCACTGTCACACTCTTGTAATTACTGTAGCTTTGTAATAAATTTTGAGATCAGGAAGTATGAGATTTTAAATTTTCTTTTTCTTGTTCAAATGCTTTTGTCCATCCTTTTAGTGTGAAATTTTCCATCTCTGGAAAAATAGAAATGGGAATTGTCTTGAATTTGTAGATCACTTTCTTTTAAGATCTGAAATACTTCACTCCATGCTCTTCTTGACCTCCTTGTTTTGTTGAGAAGTCTGCAGTGATTCTGATAGGTTTTCCTTTATAGGTGACCTGTCTTTTCTTTCTAACAGCTTTTAATATTCTGTTCTTATGTTGGATTTCTGGGGTTGTGATTATTATATGTCTGGGTGTAGTTTTATTCTGGTTATGGCTGTTTGGAGTTGTATATGCTTCACTATTTGTATGTCAGTTTCCATTCTCATATTTGGGAAGTTTTCAGCTATTACTTCTGTAAATAGTCTCTTGATAGCATTTGTGTTGTCCCCTTCTTTTTCATTTATCCATATTAATCTTATGTTTTTCTTTGTATCATCTTCCAGCTGTTGAATTGTTATTTCCTGATTCCTTGTTATTTTTAAAAGATCTTTCCTTTCCTGTTCACTAGCTGCAATCTTATCTTCGAGGTCTGAAATTCTATTTTCATTGAGGTGGTTTTGGAAACTTTCAATAGAATTTTTGATTTCCTGTATATCTCTTTGAATCTGCTTCATGCATTCTGTTTGTTTCTTACACTGTTCATTCAGGGATTCTATCTTTTTGTTTTGTTCCTCTAATTTTTTAACTGTCTTTTTTAGATGTGTTCAGTATTTCTTTCACTACTTTTATCATTTCTTCTTTTAACTGGGAAATTATTTCTGATTTGAGTTCCTTCATGGCTTCCCGGAGTTGCTTCTTTATTTCAGTTGATATCATTTCAGGCATTTCAGGTGTATGGCTTATATTTTCTTCTATGTACATGTCTCCTAGGCTTTTTTAGGATGGGCTGGAGGTTTGAGATTGCATTTTGGTCTTTCGTTTTGTCATTTTCCTATATTTCCGTGTTTCGAGCAATGTTCTAAAGCTTTCCCTGGACATGTTGGAAATCATCTCCTGCGCCCTCAGCTCCTGGGACTCACGGGCCTTGGCTCCCCTGGTTGAATGGAGGTCACTGGACATGGTTCACTCAAGCTCGCGAAACCTCTCAAGCCTAGTCCAGTGTCCTGGGGAGCTGGGTGGGCATCCAACTGCTGGGAACAATGGTCCCAAACTCCCCAGGCCAGTGGGCTGGAACTCACCTCACGGTGCAGGCCTGGCTCCCTTGGTTGAATCTGTAGATCACTTTCTGTAATGTTGACATTTTAACAATAAGTCTTCCAGCCAGTGAACCTGGAATATTTTTTCATGTTTTGGTATTTTAATTACTTTCAACAACATTATGTAGAGTTCAGTGAATAAGGATTGTGCTTCCTTGGTTACATTTGTTGTAAATAATTCTTTGTCTTATTGTAAATGAAATTGTTTTCTTAGTTTCCTTTTTGAGTTGTTCATTGTTATTGTTTTGAATGTACCTTTTTGTGTGTTGAATTCACTTATTCTGTTAGTTTTTTTATGGAATCTTGGGTTTTTGCATAAAAATAATAGATTTGCAAATAGAGATAATTTTACTCCTTATTGTGCTGAATAAAGGTAATGAAAGTGTGTATCCAAGTGATGCCTAGTCTTATCTACTTATCTATTTATTTTTGGTGTCGGGGATCAAACTCATGACCTAAAGCTTTCCAGGCTTCTTTCTTACGTTCTGCCTTCATATAATATTAATTTATTTTCAACACAAAAGCTTTGCAATAATAAATTTTCACTGTTATTCCTTGGTGCTGTTTTTCCATACATTTTAAACATGTAGGTGGTTTTAAAAAAATGTTGTCCTTCACCTAGACTTAAACAAATTTTTTTATATTCCTTTCTGTGGTTTCATTCTCAGAATACACTTTCCCTTCCTCAACATATAACACAAATAAACTTTTGTCCTTATTTGTCAATTAAAACAAGTTTGATGAGTGGGCTCCAGTTAATAAAATTTAACTGTATTTAAAAAGTTTTTGTGTTTGAAAGTCTCTCACAGATGAACTGATTTATTAGTAGTGAACGAATTTGAATATTTTGAATTGTAAAAGTTTGTGAAATTGAAAAGTATGTTCTTAGGACCTTTGAATTAGATTTTTAAACTAATATACTTCTGGTTGTTCTGTAAATATTTTTCCTCCGCAGAAACTCATTTTCATCGCGGTGGTTTCATCTCAGCTCTAACATCATGTCTAGTTCCAGTAGTGCCAAAGAGAATTCTCACAACAAGGCTCGGACGTCACCTTACCCAGGTTCCAAGGTTCAGCGAAGCCAGGTTCCCAATGAGAAAGTGGGCTGGCTGGTTGAGTGGCAGGACTACAACCCTGTGGAGTATACCGCCCTTTCTGTCTTGGCTGGACCCAGGTGGGCGGACCCCCAAATCAGGTGAGCAGAGAACTGAGCCTAAGCTGGCTTAAGACTTGGAGAGGAGGTACTGTCCATGTTTGTAAATCATCAGTTGATACCTGAAAAATCACTTTTATCTATGCTTGACTTTGTTATCTCAGTTTCCACATTCAGTTGGGTTTTTGCCAAAGGAAAGAGTTCATATTTATTATTTTGGCGGTTTTATGAGGTCCTTTCTAATAAGTGCATCTATTTTGAGTTGCTAGAACAGCTGTTCGCCATGAAATAACAGCTAGTAGTATTCATTTGCATGTGCTTTGGATTGTCATTGATACATCTTTTGTGGTTATTTTCTAACATAGCTAGATTTACTTTTGAAGTAGCGGAAATATTTTTCAGAATTCTTTCCAGAGTATGAATAGATGAAATTAGACAGTGTGGAAAAAATAGGAAAATAGGAAAGGAACAAAGTGTGTGTGAGACACAGGGAGACAGAGAGTGGCAGGATTGGTCAGAAATCGTGAGAAAATGCCTGGAATATTCAGCTGGGGTGTTGCTCCTGAGATAGACCACAAATACTTGCATACTCATTTACTGGAATTGAAGCAAGAAAAAAAGTGAAACCTATGCCGAAGCTGCCAGCGGTGCTCTGGTGCTACAGGGTCACTACCCGAGGGCAGCACAGTATGTCCGTGATGTCAGAGCAGTGAGGGAAGCAGTTCAGTTACAGCGATTTTTAGAATAGTTTTTGTTGAGACATTATATGATGGCAGTAAAGTCCATGTTTCTTAAGTGGGCAAGTCCAGCTCAGCAAAAGTGTATGTTTGTGCATTATATAGCTGAGTAACTATAATCCTGATCAAGGACTAGAACACTTTGATGCGGGTATGTCTGTTTTTAACCCATATAATATTTGTTATGCAGTTTATGGGCTCAGTCCACTATTTTTGTGACAGTATTATGACAGAACATCAAAATGGGCAGAAAAAATTTTATTTTTGGAACTATTTGAGAACTAGTAATTGCCATAACATACCCACAGTCAGTTCTTTGCTGATAACAGTGTACACTTTAGGTAGCATGTGGCAGAAGATTCAGTTTTTCTGCTGGTACTCCTTCCAAGAGGTGGTTAGTAGTCTAATTATAATTGTTTTGGTCAAAAAGGGCTTTGTGTCACCTTAGAAACTGTTTTGAAGGCATAAAATGGATTTTTAAATGAAAGCTAACCTTTGAGAAATTTACTCTTTCAGGGATATTGTGAATAACAAGGTAATTTACATTGTTAAGCCATTGGTAATATCACATCATTGCCTCTCACTTGGTGTTGGTACTTTTGTTACAGTGAAAGGAACTTCTCTCCGAAGTTTAATGAAAAGGATGGACATGTGGAGAGAAAGAGCCAGAATGGCCTGTACGAAATCGAAAATGGACGGCCCAGGTGGGTTCCGAGAGGGGAGTGTCTTACAGCGATGGGTTTTCAGGAAGTAGAGAAGATAGTTGACATTTATCATATTATTGAATATGCCAGGCAGTGCACAAAATTTTTATGTATGTAACCCAATTAAATCTTCATAAAACTGGGGTGGGGGGATAGTTTTAGTTTCATTTTACAGGTAAGGAAAGAGTTAAGCAGTTTGCGTATATGTAGTAAGTAGAAGAGGCAGGATTTAGATGCATCTTTTTTTCACCTTAAATGTAAAAATAATTATGAGGACCGAGGGTATAGCTTAGCAGCACGGTGCCTGCCAGGCAAGCGTGAATTTGACTCTTGGTACCAAAAAATATTTTTAAAAAAATAATAATAATTGTAAGTAAATTAACAGAAAAGATTGCAAATTATGATTTTCAGTAGATATTT
The DNA here is from genome assembly GCA_004027455.1 of Hydrochoerus hydrochaeris. Taxonomy (NCBI): domain Eukaryota; kingdom Metazoa; phylum Chordata; class Mammalia; order Rodentia; family Hydrochaeridae; genus Hydrochoerus; species Hydrochoerus hydrochaeris. The sequence continues at coordinate 24,446 of PVLA01004453.1, forward strand.
ATTAAATGAGATTATCCCTTAATGTAAGAATTTATCCAGGCCAGATGTTGGACATACCTGTAATCCCAGCACTTAGGAGGCTGGGGCAGGAGGATCACTATAAATTTTAGACCAGCATGGGCTACAAATTGAGTTCAAGGCCAGCCTGAACTACATAATGAAACCTTGTCTCAAAAAGACAAAACCAACCAAAACAAAAAACCCCCAAACATTTAAGACTAAATGTAAAGCTCAGCCATTAATCTTAAGGTTCTTTTTGTACTTTTAAAATGATTTTTTATGCAACTCCCAAATCATTTTCCTTAGGAAGACATTGTACAAGTAAAGAAGAAATGTAAAAACCCAAATTGCCCCAAATTTGGGTTAAGCAAGCAAACCCAAATTCCATGAAAATTGCCCCCAAATAAAGCGAGGATCACAATCATGGTTATTACCACATAAAAATGTCACTTTTTGTATTCTTAGTTTCTTTAGGGTGTAGAAATGATCAGGCTCTATCCGGTCTTTCAGTTTTGCTAAATCCTTTGGTCATAACTTTCCTTTCTGATTTACAGAGTCTTTTCAAGTTACACTGTTTTATTTTTTAATAGTGCATATTAGTTACACAGAATAGGAGGTTTTATTTTGGCTCGTGTAGGTTCTTTCCTGGATAAGTGTATGAAAAGATTATATTTCTATAGGCAGCAGAGTCAGGACACATTGTTATAGTTAAGTGTGTAACAAACACAAGCCGTAACTTGTCTGAGCAAAAAGTTCAGTTTCTTTTTCAGCTGTAGAGTGGTGTCAGACAGCCCAAAGCAGAAGTCCATCGAACTTTAGGAAAGGGGGATGGGAGATCCATGCGGACTATGTCTCTGCCTCATCTCTGTTTTCTTCTAAGTGTTGGCGTCATTTCTCTCTGCAGACAACTTTGTCTACTCTCAGGGTCTAGGATAATGAATGGGTCTATTCCTTGGTTTGTAGTTTGGAAGTTGTAGTGTAACAAGGATCACCTTCCCCCAGTATTCTTCAGTTTCTCAGTTTCCCAGGAAATAGTTCCTGTTCCTGTTGCTTGTTTCTTAGAAATAGCTGGTCACTATGATGATGCACACTGTATAACCAACCCCCAGGTGAGAAGCTATTCTGCCTCTGTATTTCCTGCTTGCTTATCCCATGTAAGCCCTCGACCCCCAGAGAACAGGACTTGCTATTCTGGGAATGACCGCAATCAGTGTCCGTTGACGTAAAATAAATCTGCCTCCAAATCCTGGGTGTCATTTTGGTGTTTCTGCTTGTTGTTGCAGTAGGTTTGGTGACTGTATCAGTCAGAGTTTACTAGGGAAACTGATATAATACAGGATGTACAATTATGTAAGAGCTTACAGATTAGTTACGGCGGCTGCCTGCAGAGTTGGTTGTGGAAGAGTGCACAAGGGCTGTCTGCGCTGAGGATACGACGGATCCAGTTGAAGGCCTGGAGCTCCGTGTACTGTGCTGCGCAAGTCTGCAGTAGGAGGCTGAAGGTCTGTGTGGGAAGACCAGACCGGAGGCCAGGAGATGGGAGGGCAGAGGCTGGAGCTCCTCCCAGGTAGACAGAAGCAGCCCTTGGTTTTTCATTTCCCTTTTGTAGCATTCTGATTACAGTCCTCCCTAGGGAGGGTCTTCCACACCCAGAACTGTGCCGAGTCAGTTAATCAACTCTCATTGCTCTCTATGAAAACTAATGTTTTTGCTCTTAAGACTTGGCTTTGATGATTTGTGTTCAGGTTGTGTGTTTCTGTGGAATAAGATATGGTTGTTAGCCACCCTGGCCCTCCTGTGAATTTGAGAAGAGTTGTTGTTAGCTGGTCAGTTGTTTTTCTGTGTATTTGTGAGTCTTGCTGAAATATTTCTGAGTCTAGTGCAAAACAATATAAAATTCAGTTTTCAGAGACTGAAGTTCTATGCAGGATACTGTAGTCACTCCATAGTGCTGTGTTTTCCCAAGGATTTATACAATTTAGCCACTTAATAGTTGTCACATAATCTATGGTTGGTGATTTGAGAAAGTAAAAAGTGTTTCAAAATTAAAATGAAATTTAGTTTTAATACAGTCACAGAGAAGCATGCATAAAAAGAGACACCTACAGAGAATCTTGGCAAGTTGTTTATTCAGTTTACATAGTGAAAAGACAGAAAAAAGATAGTATTAAACATGTAAGATTGCAGATTAGGGCATTTTATTGATACAGAATGATAGATAAACATTAAATATTGACTGGTATAAATTTACTCTGGTATGAGTGTGGTGTGTTCGCCTGACAGAATTTAACAATGGATTACGGTGTTAGGTTAAAATGTGGGTTGCCCTGGGTACAGCTCAATGTAGAGTGGTAGCTTGCACGAGGATCTGGGTTCAGTCCCAGTACTAAAAAAAGGAAATTGGTATTTTTATAAAATTGGATATTGGTGTATTCAAAATCTATGAAATATTAAGTAATACTATCTCATTATGTGCTTCAAAACATGTATTACTGCTGGGGATATAGCTCAGCAGCATAAGTGCCTGCCTGGCAAGTGCACGGTCCTGAGTTTGAGTCCCAATACAAAAACAAAACAAAACAGAGCAAAATAAAAATGCAGAACCCACTGAGGAAAAATGAACATGAAATGTGACATAAGCTACTTCAATAGGGTGAGTTTTAGGAGAGTGAAGTAGAAGAAGATCACAAGAAAGTGAAGGAAAGTGTGGGTACACTGAAAAATAAACTTTTGTAGAGCTAGCAAGTTAGCTGCAGAGTGCGCTGAGAATCCAGTAAGGCTCTAGTTTGAATTTAGGAAGTTAGATGAAATCAGAAACAAATTTTTATATTGTAGAACCTCTTTGGAAATGATATCCTCATTGGGTATCAGACTTAAGACGTGCAAAAGAACAATTAAGTACCAGCATAATGAGATGAATAATTTCAGAGCTGGATACATGATAGTGCTGCTGGGTTTGTGGGACTATATTCCTTCCCTCTTTACTGCTTGTAGTACCTGTTTTTGTGTTTAAAAAGATGAACACATTCAATTAATTTTATACTTGTATATGTGTATATTTTTTCCCTACCAGAAATCCTGCAGGACGGACAGGACTGGTTGGCCGGGGGCTTTTGGGGAGATGGGGCCCAAATCATGCTGCAGATCCCATTATAACAAGGTAGGAACCAAATGGAATATTTCAATAACAAAACCTAAGTGACCAGAAAAACACTAGTATGTGCGTGTTTGTACTTACACGTGTATATGCATATTTGTGTCCATCTACACATACAGATTTTCATGTGTGTACACACACACACACACACACACACACCCCTATGCACACACAAAGGCCTGTATTTTAAAGCGACTTATGTAAAATTGTAGTGATATCTGATGTAAGCATAAACCTGTAGTTTTATGTGGAGCATTGATCTTAAAATTAGTGCACCAAATTTTTTGAGGATCTCTTCATTTTTAGCAACAAGTAGACACTTTAGAGGATTTAAAAACATCTTAAAGATCCAAGGTTTTGGTTCTCTGTCATTAAAGAGCTGTGGCTTAATTTATATGATGGAAAATTTGAAAGAGGAAAACTAATTGAATAAGATCAAGTACAGTCCTGTGTCACTTACAGTGGAGGCATTTGAGAAATGTGTGACATGGCAGTTCTGTCCCTGTGTAGCTGTCATAGAACGCTCTTACACAGGCAGAGGTAGGGTAGGGTAGTGGTGAGATGTTTGCTCTTGATGCAGTCAGGAGTTGCTGTGAATGCGAGGCATGAGACTATAGCTGATCAACTATAGTTGTAAAGTGGCAGACCTTTAGAGTAAGCTTTTTAAAATAAGTTCAAGGAGTACACGCTAACATAACCCGAAGTGCAGCAAAGTCCTACACAGTAAGGTGGTCCTTTGTTATTAAGTATTAGGTTCTGTACCTAAGTGTACATGTTATGTGTTATATGTCTGGCACCCTGTTAGGTTTTTTTATATTGCATCACTGCAAACATAGGAGAAATGCATGCCACTGTAATATCACTAGGTGACAGGGATTTTCAGCTCCTTCATAATATTATGGGACCTCCGTCATTTGTGGTCATAATGACTGACATGTCATTAAGTGTAACGTAGGTAATATAGGATGCTTCAGAAGACTGGATGTAGAAACAACCATGGTTAACTGGAGCACCCAAGAAAGGCTTAATAAAAGAGGTAGTTTTTGTTTTTTGTTTTGTTTTGTTTTGAGGCAGGGTCTCATTATGTAGCCCAGACTGGCCTCAAACTCACAGCGATCCTCCTGCCTTAGCTTCTGAGTTCTAGGATTACAGGTGTGTACACCACTCTCAGAAAAAGAGGTAGATTTGAGCTGAACTAAAATCTTAGGGAGTAGGTGATCTAAAAAAAGGTTTGTAGAAATGTCTGTACAGTAATACCTCAGTTCACAAATGCTTCTGTTTGCGAACAAGTCAGTTTGTGAACAGAAGCCTTCAGCAGGATTTTGCTTCCATTTGTGAACTTCACATTGGGAGCTTGAGCAGGAGGGTCGTTCCGAGTTCGAGACCAGCCTGGGCTACCAAGTGAGCTCAAGGCCAGCCTGAACTGCACAGTGGGACCCTGTCTCAAAAAGGCAAAAAAAAAAAAAAAAAGACACTGATTATTCTTTGATTTCTGTTTACTATCCTGATCAAGCTGAAACTGTGTCCTGTAGATCTGGTTATATGTGTCTGGTTCTACTGCTAGACTGAGCTCTTGTAGGGGAGAAACTGTGGGTTAGATAAGTCAGCTTACCATATAAAGAAACGTGGTGACTCCCGTCCACATTAGCATAGTGTTTGGGTTTCATCCGCACTAATGATTGTAGACTTCCTTTTGGATTTAGTATTAGAAGTTCAAAATTTTATCTTTCTCTAAGATACCATTAGAAAATTTTAGAAATTGAAGGTGGAAGTTGATGTGGTAGAGATTAAAAAGGAGAATGGAGATTTATTAACCTCCTTGGGGAAAACGGGGTAGTTAAAGAAAGTGTACTGTGAAGTTAACCTGTGGTTTACAAAATCATGTAATCTGATTCAGCATATAAAATTGAAGGGTAATAGGTGAGGGTTTATTCTGTCTATAAAAATGGGTGTGAAGATTGAAAAGACTACTCAGACTCCCATCTGAAATGGCACCATGTAATGTGTTCTTTCTGAGAGCACAGGGTGAACTGTTAAACACAGTTATCAGTAGGTCTTTTTTACTATCTGTAATTTAAAAAAACACTGGTTCTTGTGTTTCTCACTTTATTTTTAACAACCATTCTTTAAATTCTCTTTTCTTTTTAAACTTTTTTGATAACACTTTAGTAAAAGCTACTTGTGTCCTTTTCATTACAAAAATACAGTGTTCTTTAAATAAAGTAGGCTATGGTCATGGTTTGTAACAGTACTAAATATATAGTATTTTTAATTAAAAAAAAGAATTTGTTTGGGATGAAACTTGCTGATCTGAGGTAAATTTGTGTATTCTGTGTTATAAAGAGCAGTGTATCTTTATAATTTTGTTTCAGGCTCGAGGTAGAGCATTGGCCTTTGTTCTAAATCAGTTACGATTTTATGTTACTCTTCACAGGTGGAAAAGGGACAGCAGTGGAAATAAAATCACCCACCCTGTTTCTGGGAAATACATCTTACAGTTTGTTGCAATAAAAAGGAAAGACTGTGGAGAGTGGGCAATCCCGGGGGTGAGCGTTACAGTTAATGTTTAAGATTGTTTTAGTGGTTTACTTATTACAAAGCTACTGTGTATGGATCTTCCCACTTAGTTATTTTTTGTCATTGCAATAACATGTCATTCTTGGTAACAAGTTTTGCATAATATATCAGGGACCCCTGCAATGAGCCTACAGTCTCCTGCAGGGTGTTTCTCTCTTGTTGCACAAGACATGGCGAGAAAGAAATAAAGAGCAAGAGACAAATGGCAGTTGAGGGGATCCAGGATGACCAGTTCATGAGGAACAAAATGCCACAGAGGCAGCCAAAACCCAGCACTTAGTGATGGAGGAGGGAGATTTGAGGAGGGGATTATTGGATGCTCAGGAGGGCAGAGGTGATTTATGCTGGCAAGGATCTTGCTTTGGAGTGTCTTTTAATCTTAGTGGGCAGGAAAGGATGGCCCATCCCTAAAGAGATAGTGGGAAGTCTCAAAAAATGATACCAGTAATCCCTAGCCTCTATTCATCCCTTAGAGAGCTATGCAGAATTAGCCATTGTGGATTTGTGGTCCCCAACAATAGTAGAAAGGCGTTAAAGTCTGAGTGTAATTCTGATTTTAGGAAGGGAACATGGGTTTTGGAGTTAGACTTGTTTTGTGTTCGGGTCTTTACAGCTGCAGCTCGGGGGTGGGGAGTTCGGGCAGCTAGAGGTAGCACAGAAACAGCTGATAGGCCACAGGCTCTCGCTAATGTCCCGTCCTGTCTCTACCCACCTCCGAGCTCAAGCTAATAATTTTAGTAGTTATGCTTGAATTTGGGCAACTTTAGGCATAATAAAAATGCTTTTATCATTTATTGATTATTGTGGTTTAAACAATTTCCAAAGTATCATTGGAAGAGTGTACTTTCATTGGCTTGTAATTTGAATTTATCCCACTGAGACAGTGACCTTTTAAAATATGTATAAGTGTGGTAAAAGGTTTTATATTTTTTGCCTTACTGTGAAGTAGAAATAGTTTGTGTGGGGATGACTCTATAAATATACCATTATCTGCAGTAATAATTTTTTCTTCATAGGATATAAATGGAATGGAATTAAAGATCGCTGATAAAAGCCTAGTTACCTGCTGTGTGCCAGATCATCAGATTTCACTCAGGCTGAATACAGTAGCATAATAATGATTCCATCACAGGATTTTTTTTTTTTTTTTTGATACTGGGAATTGAACTCGGGACCTCAGGCTTGCCAGGCAGGTGTTGCACCACTGAGCTAAATCCCCAGCCCTCCATCATAGGATTTGATCTCTTCATTGTCATTTGAAATTCTGATCACTAAGGCAACTTTTGTCATTGACACAATTTTGAGAGTTATTTACTCAATGTGATTTGAATGTCTTCCTTTTTTTTTTTTTAAGCATTAAGGATGTAACAGCATTTATTTAATTATTTTGGTACCAGGGATCAAACTCTGGACCTCGCTGACAGAGCAAGCACTTAAACTACTGAGCTAAATCCCTGGCCCGGCAGAGCAATCTAAACATTTGTTATCTTTTGGTACCCACATTCCAGTGGGACAAAAAGATAATGAGTTAAGTATGTTAGAAGGAGAGCAGTATTGAAAAGAGACTTCCTTGGAAAGGTCTGAGAGTTGGCAGTGTTAGGCAGTCACTGCCCGTTAGGGAAGACAACCCAGCAAGGTGCGGTCTGGGTGAAAGGCTGAAGCTGGGGAGTGCACAAGGTTACTAGCAAGTGCCAAGGCCTCAGGGGTGGTGTGAGTGATGGGCCCTGGACACACTGGGCTGGACCAAACAGTGGAGAGCAGTTGCTTTGCTGTGTCTTTGCTTCCAGGTCTGCTGTCTTTGGGAAGGAGAAGAACTGGATTAGCCCAGATGGCCAGAGGCTAACTTTGGACCAGTCACTGTAGTCTAACACATAGCTTCTATAGATGGTTTAGGGGAAGTGAGACTCACTGTTGTCTGGGGCAGAGAGTTATTAGTATATTGAAGGATGATGTTTTAGTTACTTCGTTCTTGCTGGGACAAAATACCCAACACCCACAATTTAAAGGAGAGGCTTATTTTGGCTCACAGCTTGAAGAGGTTTTAGTCCATAGTCAGCTGGCTCCAAGGTAGGGTGGCATGGCAGAGGGGCATCATAGAGAAGTAGTCCAGGGCAGATGGCAAGCAGTGAAAGGGCAGTGAGCCTCGCTTTCTCTTTATCCCATCTAGGCCACCGGCCTTTTGGGTAGTGCCACCCACACTTGGTTGGGGCCTTCTCATTACCCACACCCAGTCTGTGCTAAAGCAATCAGTGGATTCATCCAGTACTGCACACCCCGATCCAGTTGCCTCTGAAAAGCCCACCCATGAGCGCATGAGGCTGGGGGGACATCTGGATAGAAGCCATAAAGGGCAGTTCCTTGCTAGGCCACCCGAGAGGCATTGCACGAATCAAGGCTCACTGCTGTTCTTTTTCTTTTACATGCGATCCTTAGGGGATGGTGGATCCAGGAGAGAAGATTAGCACCACCCTGAAAAGAGAATTTGGTGAAGAAGCTCTCAACTCCTTAAAGAAGTCCAGTGCAGAAAAGAGAGAACTGGAGGAGCAGTTACACAAACTCTTCAGCCAAGAGCATTTAGTGGTGAGAGCGGTGGTTCTCGGGAAGGACTGGTCCTGGGGGTTAGCGAGAAGTAAAGTTTACTCGGGATCTGTAGCGCCTTCTCCAAATAGAGCGGGCTACCTGTATATGTGAAGCCCAGAGTCATAGAACAGCTTTTGCTTAACTTTTATTTATTCTTTTTTTCCTCTAAGTTATTCTTTGGGCACAAGCTAGTATAATAGGCCATTTTTTAAAGTTGTGTATCCATCCAATAAAAAACCTTTTTTAAAAAAATTAATGTGTTTAACTTTCTCTGAAAGGACATTTACATTTTAAATTATGTGATACAGAATTTTTCTGGTGGATAACCATTGAACTATCATGACTATTTTGCCTGTATATTCTCTATAATTAAAAAAGTACCTTATAAAGTATATGTGCACTAATCAGGAAGAATAGATTCTTATTTTTGTTGACTTTCATTATAATGCTTTATTTCTTTGAGATTTGTTAACTTTTTATTGATGTTGTCTATATAGTTTGAATCATATTTGTGTCAGATGACTAGGTCCAGTGTTTTAATTTTTAAATTTTTTTGGTGGCACTGAGGATTAAACAGAACTTTTGGACTGAGTTATAGCCCCAGACCTTTAATTTATTTATGTATTTTTATCTTGAGACAGGGTCTTGCAGAGTTGAGTTGTCCGGGCAGGGTTTAAATTTATGATCCTCCTTGCTTCAGCCTCCCAGTAAGCTGGGATTGTAGGATCCAAATCTTAATCTTTAATTTTAATTATAGATCTCATGTTTAACTGGAAGAATCTGCCCTTCTATTTATGAAATTCTAATCACAGGAATCACTGTAAGGAGAAGGGCTTAAATTATCAAACCTTTCTAAAAATCCTGTGGCCCAAGTCTGACTGTTCTTCCTTTTCTTACAGTGCTGGGGGTGAGAGCAGGGCTTCACTCCTGAGCTAACTTGCAGCCCCTGTCACATTCTGAGATTAGAGTCTGGGGTGCTGAGGGTTTTATGTATTTTTAAATGCCTCAGAAAAAAGGATATTATTCTCTGAGGAGTTTAAATCAAGTGACTAGTAAGGGTACATGAACAATTCTGTATTTATATTTCTTTTAAAAAATTTTTGGTTAAAAACAAAATTTACCTTTGTAACTTTTTATACAGATAGTTCTGTTATGTATTGTGTAGCAGGATTTCTTTCATTTAAGTTTGAATAATAAGGATCCCTTTATTTGCTGACTGCCATTTACAAAAACTGTCTACATTAGCAACAAAAATGTTTTGTTGAATTGATATCAGAGGCAGTTATTCCCCTAAAGTGTTAAGTAAAACAGTATACAACATAAGTATTAAAATGTTAAATTTTGCATTGTCTTTACCATTTTGATGTTCTGAACAACTCAGTTGAGCAAAATAAGGTAAAAGATTGCACATTTATTTAATCTTCAGGAATGTAAAGATCTCAAACAGTTTTTATTTCTGAGTCCAGTGAAGGTAATATGCTTCTGTTCTACCCATTCTTTTTCGTCATAGCTTTTTTTCCCCCGGTACTGGGGATTGGATCCAGGGCTTTTGTATGAGCTATATCCCCAGTACCTTTTAATTTTAAGACAGTATCAAAATTATCAAAAATTTTAAGTGTATAAAAAATTTTTACTGTTATGAAATTTCTCAGGCTGGTCTCAAACTTGTGATCCTCCTGCCTAAGCTCCATGGATGGCTGGGATTACCAATGTGTACTGTCACAGCTGGCTAACTATCTGCTTCCTCTAATAACAGATATATAAAGGGTATGTCGATGATCCTCGAAACACTGACAATGCATGGATGGAGACAGAAGCTGTGAATTACCATGATGAGACAGGTAATTTCTATTAATTATGCTGATGGGAATTGGAGGATCAGTGTAAACCTAGCAGCCCACTAGGGCGTGTTAACAGCTGACTGTGTTAGCATTTGAAGCCAAGTGACTGTTGATGTTGACTTTAGGATTACACAGTATGTATGTGAAGGCAGAGTTGCTGGTACTGAGGGAATTCATGAAACAAAGCCTCAAACATGTTACTTCCAGTGGCTCAGATTTCTTTAACTTAATATTAGCTTATGAAATTAAGATTGAATTTATGGACTTCAGTGATACTTTTAGGTTCCTCTTGTATTTATATAAAGCAACTGAGCATTTGGGTGAAAAAGAATGGAATGATAAAAGAAATGGGATTTATGTGTCATTCTCTTTGGAATATTTTTGTAATGAACACTATTAAAGCACAGACGAGTATCAAAAAAGATTACAAGTCATCAAAAACTTTAAAATGAATACCTTTTCTGCTCTATAGATCTTAAAGATTATTAAGGGAAGCCAGATCTTACTATGGGAAGGAAATCTGCTGTCATTGAGGGTTTCTGTTGAAGCATGTTATGTTGCTAGGTGGTCAGATGCTTGTTTGGTGTTTATCTGTACCAGAGGACTGAGTGTGCTTCACCTGGCTTCTTTAGGAGCTCTAGAAATTTGTGCAGATCACTTGTTCTTCTGGACTCAGGACTAAACCTAGAAGATCTGTCACTGTTACACTAGAGCTTTTGTTCGTTGGACTTGAGGAAAACTGCAAGCCACTATTTCCATTGTGTTAAAAGTTTATCCTCTGGTATTGAGAATTTAGGAGAAATCATAGATGTAATTTAAAATCACATCTGTACAATTTAAAGCTGACAAATTTTTTTTTTTTTTTTTTAATTTCAAGGGTTTAAAACAATGATTGCTTCTCCAAATGTTGATTGTATAGTTTATGGGCAGATGGCTTCAAAGCTTTTGGATAATCTAAGTTTGACTATTAAACTTGGTTGATCTCTTGAAACTGTTCTTGGGTTTTCATGTTTGTAGTTTATATTGAAAGTTTATATTGAAAGTTGAATGTGGTTTATCTGGTAACGAGAAGGAAGGGTCCTTAGTGTGAAGTTTCATGCTTATCTGGCTGAGTTAGAGGTGTTGTTTGCTATGCTCTAAGTGTCAGATATCCTCTAGTGTCCTTGTTTTTATCTCCCTGTTATGTTTGGGTTTGTCTAGAGACCTTTCCTTTTTTTTTTTTTTTTGAATGGTACTGGGGATTGAACCCAGGGCTTTTTGTACTGAGCTAAAGTTTTAAAAATTTTACTTTTGAGACAAGTTTCACTGAGTTCCCAGGCTGGGCTTGGCTTTGAGATCATCCTGCTGCAGCCTCCTGGAGTGCTGTAATTACAGGCATGTACCTCCACACCTGGCTTCTGCAGGAACCACTCAATAAGGCTCACAGACTTTTTCAGTTGTATCCCCTGTGATGGTAGTAAGTTTGGAGCTAGGGGAATATAGGAGAATCCTGTGCTCAGTCTCAGTCTTTTAGGGAGCCTGTGTCTGGGTGTGATCGTCATACCTGCTTCTCAGCTCCTCCTCTCCTCATCTCCTCCTTAGGGCAGATAGGAAGGCTAGTGGGGGCTGCAGTTGCGTTTTGCCCTCCCCCAGGTTGGCTAGGCCTTGTTAAACTAGTTTTCCACGAGGGCAGTATGCTGTGGGCATACCGTGGTGACTTTTCCTGTCTCCCCGCTAGAAACGAGAGGGTGTCTGTGCCCTGAGCCCTCTGTTCTCTGATGGAACTAAGTAGAATGATTGATTTCTGGTTCAGTTGTTTTCTTGTTGTGTAGATGGAAGTGCTGACTCCTGAGCTTTACATGTCAGACTTTCTCTTTCTTTTTGTGTAATTTACTAAGTGACTCAAGGAACAAGTAAAAGAACATTTGAGACATTAATTCTGATTTTAAAAAAAGGACTTTGGAGGAAATTGTTATTGAGATAATCTGGTATTTCCATTTAGCTTTGGCTTTGGGTTTACTTGGTTCTGCAATGCTGGGGATGGAACCCGAGACCTTGCACATGCTGGGCAAGTGCTGTACTGCTGGGCTATGCCCTAGCCCTGCAGGTTGGCTTTGTGATTCTGTTTCTTCTCTGATGGTTAGATGCAGGCGTGGCGAGGGTAAGCATAGAGCTATCATTCAGGCATTGGGATTTGGAAATATGTGTGCTCAACAGTAAATTAATTCTCTTTATAAAGGTAATTACAAGGAAAGTTATTTAGAATATAGATGGTGTAAAGGGGAAAATATTTTAAAAATTTTTATTTCACTACCCAGGAGTATGCATTTCTTTGTAAAGACAACTGGTAAACATTACCAAATTGTTCTGTAGAAATATGCCACTTGCATTCCTGTGACAGCAGTCATTTTACTTTTTAATAACAATAACTAGAAATATTTTAAGAAAGACACTAATGTGTATAAATAAATGGAATCATAAGTACATCCTATTTGGTTTCTGGTGTGGTATTTCTTGAGTATATAGAGTTGTGCAAAAAAAGAAAATGTCTTGTTTTGACGGTGGTTTCCTGATGGCCAGGTGAGATCATGGACAACCTTGCCCTGGAAGCTGGGGACGATGCTGGGAAAGTGAAATGGGTAGACATCAGCGACAAGCTGAAGCTGTATGCCAGCCACGCACAGTTCATCCACCTGGTGGCAGAGAAGCGAGATGCGCACTGGAGCGAGGACTCGGCAGCCGACTGCCACGGCCCCTAGGCTGGGCGCCAGGCCCGGAGGCCACCAGGGCGCAGGTCCTGAGCGAGGAAGGAAGGGGTCCAGAGCTGCCGTGGGGGCCGCGCAGGCAAGGCCCGGAAGTCATTTGATTCACGGTCAGGGTTCAGAATGTTTCTATTTAGAAGGTTTGGCACCAGAATAAAATGAATAAATGTGATGAAAATTTCATCTTTCTGGTCAAAAGGACTTGATGTAGTAATATTTTGTATGTTTTATTTAAGCATACCATGACCACATTTAAATAACTGATACTGTTTGACAAATTGTAACTAGAACAAAAACAAATTCCTGATTGGCTGTAACTTCTGTTTTCCATCTAGTTGTAGTTCTTTTTGTCTTACTAATCTAAAAAAATGCAAACTTTGTGTATTCTTGACTTTTATCAGTTTTATAAATTACAGTTACTCTTTTAGCCAGTAAGGTCAAGATGAGTGAATAAGAGTTCATATTCTCATTTTCAGAAATTCTAAATTTAATCTGTCCAGGGAGTTAGTATTTGTGGAATTCTTCTTTTTTTTTTGTACTGGGGTTTGGGGATCAGTCTCAGGACCTTGCGCTTGCCAGGCAGGTGCTTATGCCACTGACTATATCCGCGGCCCAAGGTTTTATTCTATTATAACCTCTGTGTGCCACCAGTAGATTAAAAATGGATGCGAAGGAGTCAGTGTCTGGCGGGGTCTGAGGGTGATCCTGTGACAGTGTGTGTGCGTGTTGTCATTTTGTCTTTCTGAGACAGGGTCTCATTATGCAGTTCAGGCTGAGCTTGAACTTACATTGTAGCCCAGGCTGGCCTCGAACTCACAGCAGTCCTCCTGCCTCAGCCTCTTGAGTGCTAAGATTATAGGTGTACCCACCACACCTGGCCAGTGTCTTTGTTAGGGAGCGCTAAGTTTGAAGTAAGTTTTTCAGAGATGGTGGTTAACATCCTAAGTCAGGAAAGCAGAAGGTTGGTATACAGTGTCTGTCCCTTGGAAGTAAGGAAGAGGAAAGAATAATAACACTGCACTGTCCCAGTGGACCCGTGTGCCACATCCAGGCCAAAGAGAGCCACTGGAAAGTCCCGTGGTGCCGACTCCTGTCGCCCTGTAGGGATGGTCACAGTCCGCCTTCATTGCCGATGGGATATGGAGGGACGGAGCGTCTGAGGGGAGGGCCCGCGGGGACAGCATGGTAGTTTTCTTCAGCCCTTTGAGGAAGGGCTTTAGGGTTACCTCTGTAGCTTGAGAACAGAACTGGGTTAAGGCAAAACGAGGGTTTCGTTTTTCTTTTTTAGTTTATTGATTTTCTATTAGAACTTTGTTGTTGGTAACCCTGAACTGAACTGACAGGCCGCCTTTCCTCCTTAGTCCACCTTGCAGGTTTGCTGAGAAACATTTCCATGTGTGATTTCAGGAGGCTTTGAACTTGTTAAAGAGGTAGTAATTGTCAGACTGCACCATCCCCGGTCCCTAGGCAGTCCTGAGGGCCTTACACTTGATAAGGGTGACCTTCCTTGGAGAGGCTGCAGACCTAGCCCCAGCCGGAAGGAGCTTTGACTTTTAGTCTTTGGCGGGAAGAAATTTCTCTTTCTGGCATGGAATAGGACTCTCTGGACTTGACACTGTTTATAGAAACTCTCAGGAAACTGAGCTACTGTAAATCATAAATTCTTTGTGGTATTTTGGTGTTTTCACTGGAACTTTTATAGGGTCTGAAAGATAAAACTTTCATTTGTAGATAAGCTAGAAGCATATAATCTTCTGAGAACTGTAAATATTCAGCACCATCTGTATAGGAAAAACCAGATGAAAACATTAGCGTAAGACCTTCCTGGAGTTAACACCTGCTCCTGTATCACCAGGTGATACTCTCGTTCTCTTCGCTGTTAAAGAATATTTTTTTCTTTTCCTTTACAGACATGCAGTAAAATAATTAGTTATAACAACATTTAATGAATGTTTGTGTATCAGAATTTTCACAAAAGTCCTGTGAACTGAGGTGGTAGTTACAGATGAAAAAATAAGTATTTTGAAATGTTAACTAGGGTTTTATCTAATAAGGAACCCAGCTTGGGTTTAAATCTCTGTCTTCCTAGGTCTGGATTCTATTTTTTGTCTGTTCCCTCATGGGGTTATGGATCTTTTGTGGTCTGCTCCTTTCAGGGTGCAGTTGGGGAGCTTATGTTCCATGGACAGCGCTTGGGTCAGTCAGAGAAACTGACCTGAGCTGTAAGGGCCAAGCCTGAGTGGATGGATGGTACTGCTGAAACTGCTTGCATGATCCTGCCTTAATCTTAGAATAAATGGTCACAATCAGTATTTGTCTTTCCTGAGTCTCCTGAAGCATTTCAAACACAAAATGCTAAATGCGCTTAAGGACATGATTGTCTTAAAAGTAATATGTAGTGGCGTTTGAAAGATATTTGCACATTTTACTAACTGTGTAACTTCTGACATCATGGTGATGGAATTATTTCCGTTGTCTGTCCCATTTTATGCTTGCTGTATTGCCGATGTGTTAATATGGATATGATTGGTTAGGGGTAGAAAATAAGGTGGTTCTGTTACACTTAAATGCTGCTAGATCGAACCTTCAAATGTCTTTTCTGAAACAGGGAGCTTCGTTTTTCCCACGTGGCCTCGGACGGCCTGATGGCGAACCTGAGTGGCAGAGCGTGAGAGCAGCGAAGCGTGTGGGGGCAGCTGGGGGGTGAGACCTGGGTTCTCACGCTGGGACTGAAAATGCTTTGATTCATCAGTTTCTCTCATGGTAGATAAAATAAACACATACTATATGTCATTTTAGTTATATTTTATTTTTTAAAACTTGTACCTTTTTGGCCTTTGCATTTTATTATCATATGTTTTAAATGAAAGCAAAGCTGAGTGAGAGTCAGAGACTTAGGAACTTGTTTGGCGGTCTGCCATGACTGGGTTGGTAATTTTACAGTGGGCTTTTTTTGTTGATTATTATGAGTTGTCCATGAAATGGAAGTAAGCCTGAGGTAGACTTCAGTGTTTGAAATTTCTTAAACTAATAGTGCTTATACTTCTATAAACATAAATTTTGTGAGATAACTATGGAATTCTGAAACGAATACCTTTTAAGGTATGCAGAGATTGAAATTTAAAGGTCTTAGAGGAAATCAAGTTTATAACTCATGAGATCTAATTGGATAGATCAGTTGGGTTGATCTACCATAAACTTTTTGTGTGTGTGGTACTGGGGATTGAATTCACAACCTCGTGCTTGCCAGGCAGGCGCTTCTGCCACTGAAAATCCCCAGCCCTACCATAAGCTTTTATAGTTTAGAGGGTCTGTTTTTACCTTTCCTGACATTGTCACTTTATCAATAAAATCATAAGAATAAAATCTTACCCCAGTAAAGCCCTAGAAATAAAAATACTATCTTCAGTTCATCCAGTAAATTTGTGCTTTTTTTTTTTTTTTGGTACTGAGGATCAAACTCATGACCTCTTGTGCTTGTCAGGCAGACACTTACACTGCTGAGCTAAATCCCCAGTAAATTTGTAGTTTATAATAGCATACAAATGAATGGAATTACCCTCCATTGGTTCAAAATAGAAGTGATCAACTGTGAAAGAAGAAAAATCAATGATCAGCACTGTCAGTAGGTTTATTTTTAACTCATCTTTAATTTACTGCATAAATTGAAATAGTTTGTATGCGAAAATGTTTATTTGAAAAATTCCATTTTGTTGCATGGTATTTTGTTTACATGATGTTAAGACAAAGATGCAGCACTAAAGTTCCTTTAATCCACAGAAATGTGTTCTTGTTTTGTAACTGTGCTCACAGTATTAGAACTTAGACAACGGATTTGAATAGCTAAACACCAGGGTGCACTTCCTGCCAGTGCTGCATTTCACCAGTGATACCAATTCCCCGTTGAGTAGCAGGAATCAGAATCTCACTGCCGCTCACTTGGTCTCAAGGGTTTGCTTGTGCAAGCTGACTTACTGGAGAGATACTGCTGTGTAGTTTCCACCTGGTTCTTCTGTTTAGGGTTCAGCAGCCGGCACAGGAACCTGAGACACTATCTAATAATCCCTTCACTTGGAGAGCTGCGGCCCCGGAATATATGAAAGAATGTTTATTCTAAACATTGTCTGACCTTGGCAGTTCTCCGGTAACAGCAGTGCTCCCTGGTAGTGCTGGTTCTTGTAGCTTGTCCTCTCCTGCTCTCTGCCTTAGCTAGGAGTGCCAAGAGGAAAAAACTCATCACACAGATGTGATAGTTCGGTAAGTTGTTCTGTCAGGATCTTTTTCCAGAATAGGTTTTGGCCAACAGGGCTTTTAAAAAACTCGGGTAATTTGAATGAGGCAAATGTCTTGGCAAACGTTTCCACCGGAAGGAATCTCTTGAGTTCAATTCACCAGGGTCACACAGCTCATTTAATTGCACAGGTGAGTTTAGGGTCTCGATGAGGGTCTAGGGTGGGCTTAGGAGCATGCGCCCAGTGCTCCTCAGCCATGCTTGGATGGAAAGATGAGTTACTTTCTAATTTCTAATTACCGTGGCAGTCATTCAGGGCAGCCCTTCAGACAGCTTCAGTCAGAGGCACGCCAGAGTTTCTGATGTGCCCTTTGGAAACAGATCGTAGTGCTGCTCACACAGAGTGGGCTGGGGAACAGCACCAGGCATTTGTCTCGAAGACTTGGTCTTTTATTTAGTTGGGCGCAGAGGCTACCTGTTTTACTCTCATTTTCCCGCTATGTTTAAATGGTCCTCCAGATAACTATAAGTTATCAAAGAATTCTGAAAAATTGTGTGTCAGGCAACCCAAATGATTACGGCCTAATTTTTTTCCCTTTAGTAAGAAAAAAAATACCTCATGTCCCTTAGCATTCTAAGATGCTAGTAGTAATAAAATGTTCTATTTCATTAATAGAATTTTAAAGAAAAAGATCCTTGATTGTCTGTATTGTCTTATCACGAGATTCGTCCTGATTTCAGAAATGTCCGTGTGAAAAGTGTGTTTAGACAAAAGGAATGGAATTTTTTAGTGTTATCTTTTGTAACTATTCAAGTATTTCTCTTATATTTTCATAAACTAAGATTTGGAGTAATTTATTGCATCAGTAAGTTACCTCATTAAAAAGTTGAATTGCGTGGTGTTTGTTAAAAACATGTTAGAATTTAGATTTGATAATTATAATATGTTATATATTTATGCTAATTCTTCATTAGTAAAAAAATAGCCAAATGTATTTTGTCTTTCCTAAAGCCATGTGCTCTATAATCCTGAGTCTTCTGACTCTACTCTCTAATCAGTAGAAGACATTGTTTTGCTTTATAGTTGGGAGGAATTGAATAAATGAATATAGAACTGTTCTTGTGCATTGAGATTGTTTTTAGCTTTGAATATAACAGCTGTGCTTTATTTTGTGTCCAGATGAGTTGCTCTCATAAAGGTAGTGATTTTCAGTATGAACTGTTATCCTAAAGGGTGTTGAATGTAATATTGCTGTAGACTTTATACATTAACAGGGCAGACAGTATTTACCCTTATAAGATCATTAGGTGTCAGGACCTAAAGTAAAATAAACACGGAATAATCAAGGAGTTACAATTCAGCATTTAACTATTTTTTTGTTACAATTTTAAATTAACAAAGTAAATGAAAACATGCTTTTTAGAATTCTTAGCATGTCTAAAGTACCATCTCTAAGATTCATATTCACCTATCCTTTCAGTATCCCTCTTGGAAACCCTTTTAAAATTTATGTTGGAAAATATAGTCTGTATTTTCTTTTGTGGACCCTTAGCAGCAGGGATTTCTTGGGAAGATTATTCAGTCTGTGCTTGCCAGGTTGAAAGAAGCACTATGCTTTTAGATAACATTTTTATAAAAAAATTAATTAATTTTAATAAGATTGTCATTTTAAATTTTGGATTACAGACAACTTTCATTTGATTTTTGATTGAATCATTTTCCTCATTAAGAATCATTAATTCAGTAAAGTCTTATGAAAAGCAAAATTTAAACATGCTTGAAGATTATGACTGTAACCTTAAACCAGTTGAAAGATTAATAGATTTAGCTTTGATAATGTATAATGTAAGAATGTACTTCAGTAAGAATGTACTTTTCCCCCCACGAATGACGAATGTAAGTATAACATTCTAGATGTGAAATGAACTTTTAAATCAACTGATTTTGCTACTAGGAGGCTCTAAGTCATCTGATTACTCCAAAATACTAAAGAGCAAACCTGAACCTTACATCTCCTGACCATTTAACTTCAAGTGAAAGCTTGTTGCACTGGCCTCTGAGTTTGCTCCATGCAGTCACCGAGTGTTTCGGGTTGGTAGTTCAGTTTTCAAGGGTTAGATGTGTATACTGAATTGTTCAATAAAATGTCAGTTATTAACTGATGGTTCCCCAAATTTAGTCATGTTGATCATTCTTGGTATCAAATTTATTTAAAATCTCAAACCTCTTCTAATTTTTATTTTCTATTTATTTAAATATTTGCTTAAAAGAAGCTTTAAGTGTAATTACCTGATTTGGATCATAAGGAAAAGGAAGAGTTTATATTTACAAAATGGAAAGAAGTAAAGTGTGAGTGAAGCAGTCCACAGACATTTCCTTACAGTGTTTTCTCCTCCTCTTCTGTCCATCTATCTGCTCACTTACCTGTGCAAAATGTACTGTGTCTAGGACTAAGGAGAGCATTAGAGAAGACCCCACCCACAGGAAGACGGTTCCCAGGGTTCTATGTAATTGTTTCTTCCAAGAGGTTTAGTTATATTAAGAGTCAGATACTGTGTATCAGTATCGATAGCTCTGGCAAATCACCTGTTTCTCTGCAGTAGTTGCTTCTTTGCCTGCTTTTAATGCTATTCTGCCATCTGGTGGTAGGAAGAGTTGCTGTTGCAAATACTAGTGAAATTTTCTTTGCTACATAAACTTGCATCATTTTAAATGCAAGTTTAAAATGCAAGTTGACAGGCCAGCAATGTTAAATAAAGTGAATTTTATTGTACCCTAAGTACCTATTGGTAGTAATTTTTCTCTAACAGATAATATAATTCTGGTCTGTGTTATTGAGTAATTTGGGATTTTTAACAAATTTTTATTTTAAAGAGAATAAAACCAAGGAAAATAAAACAGAATAAAACCAATTAAAGCAAACCAGGATAAATGATACAGGACCTCAAAACATGAAATCAACAATAGTTGACGTGCCTTTTGTTGTCCTCAAAATAGCTGTAGATACCTTTGGACACAGTAAAAAAGAACAGAATAGAAATGGAAACAGTAAAAACAAAACAATGCAATAAGGACTTCATAACAAAACAGTAATAAATCCAAAATTGCTACCATAATAAATCTTGCTATCTTTGAAATAGTTGCTCATGCCATCAAATATAACAAAATCAAGCAAAACGGAATAAAATGCAACCCAGCAAATCAATGGAAATGATATAGGACCTCAAAACAAGACTGTAGGGAATCAATCAACAATGGCTGTAGCCCTCAGGAGACCCCCTAGGTGCCACACTGTACTGCCATCTTTGGCCCACAGGCACTGGCCCTGCACCTGCAAGTTCAGGAAACACCAGACACCACAGTCATCCAGTGCACTTCAGCTGAGCAGCTGCCATCGCAGCCTGTGTTTCTGCAGACCAGCTGGTCCCTGGTGGTGGTGGGGGTGTTGGTTTGGCTGGTACTTCTTGTTTACCAGCCTACGCGCCAGAAGTGGCTGAGGTCTGTGTGTCCCCATGCTGGAAGTGGCCTGTGCCTGGTGCTGGTTTGCAGGGGAGTGCTTGTTTCTTGGTGGGGGCTTGCTGTCCTGCACCTCACAGTCTGCCTTTTTTTTTTTTTTTTTTTGAGACATGGTTTTACCGTGCAGTTTAGGGTGGTCTCAAACTCATGGCAGTCGTCCTGCTTCAGCCTCCCAGGTACTGAGATTACAAGTACACAACCATGCTTAGCTGGGAATAAATTTTGACTGCATATACACATGTGCACGCGTGCGCGCGCGCGCGCACACACACACACACACACACACACACGCACACAAGCACTCCCCCAAGGGGAATTAATGAGAATTCCTACTCATAAACAAGAATGTTAACATTTTGCTTTAATTTAAAATGTCTGAATTTCAGAAGGAACAATGCACCCACTCCTGATTAGAACCAAAATAATTAGCAATTAATTATAAATGTATTTAAAAATCAAGTGGCTAGGATTTGATATATGGAAACATTAAAGCAATGTTCCGTGAAGAGATCAGTGACAGAATCCCAAAGGCTGATCACAGTTGAGAGAAATTACATACCATTTGAAATTGTGTAGCAGAAGTTTATTACATTTATATATGAAATTATGAAAAATGTTTGTATCTTTAAAGTGTTTGGCAGATCAGACAAGAAACTAGACAAAATGCTATTTTAAAATGTGTTCGACCAGGGCTGGGGATTTAGCTCAGTGGCACAAGCATCTGCCTGGCAAGCATGAGGTCATGAGTTCAATTCCTGGTATCAAATTTAAAAAAAAAAGAAAATGTGCGATTTCCTGCTGTCCACTGAGTGTGGCCCCGCCCCATGCTGCAGCCTCACCTGATGGGTCATTCTGTCCCCACTCCCCTGTGCCCTCAGATCTGTGTTCTGCGCAGAGGGCACAGCCACCTCTCACCTGGGCACCTGGCTCTGGTGGTCGGCACTGTCTGCTTTGTGAACTCTGACTGACAGACCAACCTTGCTTTGTCTTTGTATCCAGAAGCACTTATCAAACTGTACGGTATTACTCATTTGTGAATTGATCCTCCCAATCAGATCATAAACTTATCTCATGCCTTTTGTGTTTCTGGCTCGTTCTTGACCCTGTTATGTAGTAGATAACACAGTAAATACTAGCTGAGAGAATGTTCTGTTTCTATCTACTGAAGGGTCATACTTAAAGTAGATTCACGAGTTTAGTGCTGTTCTGGGCTTTATTGAAGAGCAGTTCTACAATTCCACACGTTAGCAGGGATTGTAGAGCATCCATTAAGAAAAGTAAGACCATTTTATTGCCTGATTTTGAGAGAAAGTTAAAAGCTGGGGAAAACTTTTTAATGAAAAGAAAGCAGTAAGGTAATTTAATAAAAGAACAGATCTTAAAGAAAGGTGTTCTTTCTATGAAAAGTAGGCTTATCACAGTGGAAGTAATCAGTTCAGCAGAAACACCTTTCTGGGCAAGTGTGGAGACAGTGGCAGAGGTCGCTGATAATTTGAGGGGAAATTTGTTAATCCCTGCAAACCACAAAGGGAGAGGATAAGGAGGAGTTGATGCATTGTGACTTAACACCTCATATTTTTGCAGAAAAACTTGGAAAATTTCATAACCGTCATCACACTAATAAATCTGAGATTTCCCCAAACTCATCCATACTTACCAAGGGTAGTTTTGAAAGCTGCGGAAATAGGATATGAGGAGAAACTGGAGGTATTTGTGGTAGGTAAAAGTTAAAAGTCTAAAGAGGACATGATGCCAGTGATTTTAGACAACTGTAAAAGATTTTAAAATAATGCATCATTTACCAATGCAACTAGAAGTTTACTCATGCACTGGAAATTCCTCCAGAGTGGGCAAGCTTGTAAAATAACAACAGCAAGGTCAGATAGCATAGGGCACTCACATTATCCATTGAAGAGATTTGGTTTTAAATGAGAATAGGTAGCAAGGCTCTCTTGAGCATCCTGCCTGCCAGTGATGTAGCTTCATCTCCGAAATAAAAAGCATCAAGTATCTAATAGGGAGAAGTTGAATTTATTTTGTCTTAATAAGAACATGAAGTGCTTTTTACCTTAAACTTATATCCAAAGAATGCTCTTATTTACATTTCTTAAGATTAATTACATTGTGCATCAGTCGTGTTCTCAATTTAGTTTTCAGCCTTTGTAAGTTCAAAATGAGGGGAGTATGGGAGTGTAAACTTGAATTTTGTATCCCCAAATGCAACTTTTGAAAGATCCTTCACTCCTTTCAAAGGAGGATAGGACCCCTCACTCCTTTGTTGCAGAATATGCAGCGATGAGTGGGTTTTGATGGGTTGATGCCCTACAAATTTAGGTTATGATAAGCACAAATTGGATTTATAGATCTCATTTGCATAGATTGAAAACCGTGAATGGCCAAAGGCCTAAAAGTGAAGTTAAAGGTGCTCTGAGATTACTGTATTTTATGTATTCTAACTGCTTCTCAAGCTGTCTAACATTTATTTAGAACTCAGTTCTGATTTGCTATTTTACTTCACTTGAATTTAGGCAACTGTACCCTCCCTCCTTTTGTTCATGTTTTTCTCACATATTATATTTTTCTTCCTTTGTGATCTCAACTCTTAAAGTTCTTTCTTCATTTCCTTAGTGTACCTGGTAGAAATCATTACATTATCTAGCACAGAAATATCTCACATTCTTTTACCTGCCTAGTGCTATAGGATCAGACTAGGCTGTGTATCGTTAATTACCTTTGCCTCAAATGGCCCTTGGGGCAGCACCTCCAGGAAGCAGAGCACCCTCCCAGGGTCCCTGTGCCCCTCTCCTGTGTATGCCTTGTTGCTAACACCTTCGTGGTTGTGGGGGGGACAAGTCACACAGCTCAAAACTGAGCGCCATCTGCCCTTGGGCCTAGCCTTGGTTTCATACTGAGAATTCCAACTTGTGAAGTATTTAAGTCACACAAAGATAGACTTAGGTCCAGATTACTAAGATAATAACTACATGTCCTTGGTTGGGATGAGAGTAGTTCTTTATTCCAGCCAACTAATAATTAAAAATCATAACCACCAAGAATATTGAAATATTCCCACAATATGTCATCCAAGATTAAAACAGAGAATTTGAGGTTTGAAATTTTCTATTACTAATATTTTCCTTTCAAAATGAAAATTAATTTTAAATAAAAATTTTGTAAGTACGTGGTGTCCTAGCATTAAAATCACTTTTCCTTATTCTAGAACATTTTAAAGTTGTCTGAGGGTAAAAGATAATTAATAGCTTCAATTACGATTTCTAATTATAAAACTTGGTTTCTAAATCTTTAATTTCTAAAACTTGGGTTCTAGTTAAATTCTTTTCAGCTACATATTATGAAATTTCAAGTATTTCTAAAATTGTATAGTTGGAAAACATTACAAATTAATTTTGATTAATCAAATTGAACTTAATTATTGATTTCTTGTGGCTGTGGTTAAGAGAAGACTTAGTTTAAAAAGATAAAATAATGATAATTGGATTGAAACCTTCCACTTCAGATAGGAAAATATGTTTTTAAAAAGCCCTATTTCTTTCAGATATTAGAAGTGGAATGAAATGGATGAGTTTTTTTAATTTTTAAAATTTTTTTATTGTTTTGCTTTAGAACTTAGAAAACTCTCTGGTGCTATTTGTATTTTTGTGACCTAGCTTTCACCATAATAGTTACCGAAGGAGAGCTCAAATTAACACGGATTTTATTCTTAAGCATTGATTTACTACTTTATTCACTTTCCCCAAGTCAAATACAGATTTTTTTTTTTTACTGAGGATTGGGATCGAACTTACAACCTTGTGCTTACCAGGCAGGCTCTCATGCCACGAACTAAATCCCCAGCCCTAAACACAGACTTTGAGCAGCACATTTTTGACCACCAGTTGGAGCAGTCACGCTTGTCTTACCACACTGGCAATTGTGATACCCAGCGCTTTCCACTGCCTGTCTGACCTTTCCAGTGATTTTATTCTGAAAGAAGGAAATGTACAGAATCTTTACAGAGCTTCTTTCTCCCCAGTGAACACACAGAACTGTGCAAAACCTAGAAATAATTAGATCAAACCATGGATAATCATCTGCATTTTAAACTGAATTTGGCTAAAAGACACTTGAATTCATTTTTTCCTGTTTAACCTTGTATAATGACAAAGAAGATTCACGAGCAGCTATTAAGAGCTGACTCATATTTTTCTTTAGCTGTCCTCACTTTTCCCCCCAGGTATAAAGGTGTCAGAAGCATAACCATAATTTGATGTGAACACTGAGCTCTGTTTTGACCTTTCACCAAGGATTGTTTAAATAAATGACTTGAAAGAAACTTGAATAGACATTTGAAGTTTTATGGACTCTTTATTAGGATATTAAGATATTGAATGTAATACATACTAAGCACAAAAGAACAATATTAAATTTTCTCAAAGCATGCATGATGACATGAATATTATTTTTTCAGGTTTTATAATTAATAATTATCTTACAAATTGATACAGAGAGTGAAATTACCATAAGTTAAATTGCTGTTCATAAACGGTGTACGGTCTTTTGTATACATTGATTTAAAGTTAATACTAACTACCTGGTACCTATATATTGTTACCAAGCAACTACTTTAATTTTCTTCTCACATATGCGAACATTTTGCTACATATAAATCTACCAGTATCATGGTCGTATATATTTCATAAGTGGTTAGAACAGAGGAAGATGCTTGAGAGTTTGAGTTCTTTCTGTCTTACTTCAGAACAGGAGATTTTCATCTATGTCTTCTGTAAAAAACAAAACAAAACATACTTTTAGAAAAATCAAAGAAATGGTAGCATGAACAAACAATGTCAGAACTGGGAGATCAGAGAAGCCTTCTCATACGTCGGTACAGTGGTGACTGTCAACCCTGGTGGAGCATCAGCATTACCCAAGATCTCTAAACAGTATATATTCCTGGACCTTATCCCAGGCCTCTGGAAGCAGCATCTCTGCGGGTGAACCAGTGGTATATGGGCACATAGACATCCTCGCAGGAACCACTGACAGGAAAGGGGTTCCGGGAAGGCCCAGCCAAGTATGTTCCTATAAAGGGAACAAGGCAAAGTGTAGCACTGGTTCAATCAAGCTTCCAGCTGAGTGGCCTGTGGAGCCTGCTACCATCCTATGGAAGATGACAGCCTCCTCTAGTGAACGTTAGGTCACCCCCTTACAACATGGCTCACTCAGAGGTACTTGCATGTATTTTGTCAATAACTATTTATTGTTTTATTTATGTGTTGGTACCGGGGATTGAACTCACGACCTTGTGCTTGCCAGGCAGGTGCTTATGCTGCTGAGCTAAATCCCCAGCTGTCAACAACTATTGAACAGATATTTACAGCAGATTAATTTGACACATACTAAATAGCTACTCTGTCTAGGTAGCAGGTAATTTTCCTGCCCAATATAATTATCTAGCCAAAACACTAGGAGGATTCTAGACTTTGATTTATTTCTTTTGAGTACTGGCTTCATTATTAAAATGGGCCTACTTGTTTCATTACTTAAAGTTTTTTGAGAGACATAAAGGGTTGATTAGGCAAAATTTGAAGAACATACTCAAGGAAAATAGAGTTGGGTCCTCAAGAGACAGGTGCCTCGTTCCTTGGAAGTTTATATCTGAACACTACCTTTTGGCTGTTTGTGAGCTGTCCTTCCTGTCAGTCTAAGCTAATTTCTCTACTGGTGTTCAAGATCTCTTCGGACCTTAGAATTCTCTTTCTAATTCTTCCCTCCTTATATGTCAACATTTCCTTTTCGACTGGACGCTTCCCCTTGGCTTTAAATCCTGTAAGCCCGCCCTCTAGAAGAGTGTAAACCAATAGTAAAGTAGATGTCCAGTGATGAATGGAGGAAGGAATGAATGAATGAACTGCTTGAGCCTCTTCTTTCTAAAAAATGCTTCCTGAAACTCTTGCTCTGTCCTGCCTTCCAGCATCCACTCCTTATCCCTTCCCATCTCCCATTATTTCTCAGCCTGTAGAATCTGTTTTCCACCTGGACCACTCTGCTGAAACTGCCCTTAGCAAAGCCAGCAGGTACCTCGTTTCCCCATCCAAGGAGCATTCTCGTTCCCTCACCCTCCTTGCATCTCAGCAGTGTTAGGCACTGTCAGTCTCCTCCTCCCCTTTGAAATACCTCCTTTGGCACAGGGCTCTCCTGGTTGTCTTCCTTCATTTCTGGAGAGACTCTCCATCCTCTGAGTAAACGCTTGCTTCCTCTTGTATCTGACATCTAATTGCCTCGCTTCCTGGGTGTTCAGCCCTAGACGTAGCCCCTTTTCCATCTAACTGCTCTTGCAGAGCATCATTCCCTTTTTATTTTTACTCTTCGTACGTTCACAATCCCAAGATGTGTATTTTACTTTCAAAACTCTGTCTTGACATGCAGACCCCCACTGTACTTCTCTGCATCCATCACCTCTCCGATGTCCCCGACCCACCTTCCCCAGGGGAACTTGCCTTCTTATTTCTACATGCTGTGTTTGTTCGGCTGCTTGTATTTACATATCTTGGATGTGTTGCAGCTCTGTTTCTCCTGGTCACTCTTCTGTCCAAGTTCTCCTCAGTTCCTGCCTGCATTTATCAGTGTCCCCTCAGCTGCTGTCTGGCTTTACCTCAGTGCAGCCAGAGAAATCTGGAGCAAAAACGCACTTCCTCACTTGCTAATTCCTCGGCAGCACTCTCGGGATGGTGTCTCTGAATGTCTTGGTGGGACCTGCGCAGTCTGACTGGTTCACCCAGCAGCAGCCTTAATGAGAAGGTTCTTACAGATTGACATGCATAGATGGTCATTGCACAGTGTGTCGTTCTGTTGAGCCCCATTATTACAGGTAAAGAAGACGAGACCCACTGAGGAGTGTGGCAGGCCCGTTGCACGCAGCTAACGACACGGCTGAAGCTTGGAACGCTTCTGGTTTAGGTCCTGGACAGTTAGCACTCAGGAACATACCAGCTGTCGTCTTCATGGATATCTCAGCCCAAGGCAGGGAACCTAATTTTTAATTTTTTCTTTTCCCTGGCTATATCCCTTTTTTACTTATTTGACTGAATATTTGAAATCTGTGTTATTGGTTTATCTGGTGATCGTTTGCTTCCTTCAGAGTAACCTAGGGGCAGCCAAACCACACAGCACAAACAAAATCATCAGCAGCTCCCCAAGGCAGGTCCTCCAAGCCCTTCCCGGAGCGCGCCCAGCACAGAGCTCTGTGAGCTCCGGCTGAAGAGCTGCCAGCTGCTCTGAAAAAGAAACGGCCAAGAGCAAGTGGTTTCCTATTTAGGGAAACCAGCGGATTTCATTTCAAATTTGCCTTATTTTAGGTCTTTAAAATTATACGTCCTGGCAGGCTTGGTGACACACACTTGTAATCCCCAGCACATGGGAGGCTGAGCCAATAGGATCACCATGAGTTCAAGGCCAGCCTGGACTACATAGGGAGGCCCTGTCTCAAAGAAACAAATACGCAGCGGGGTGCACACCTGTGATCCCAGCACTCAGAAGGCTGAGGCAAGAGGATCTCTGTGAGTTCAAGGCCAGCCTGAACCATATAATGAAACCCTGCCTCAAAAAAGACAAAACAAAAACAAAAACTTTAAAAAAAAACAAACCTCAAAAAACAAACAAAAAAACCCCACCAAAAAACCAAATACATACACACATACAATAAAAAAAATAAAATAACATATCCTATGAAAGGACACTGGCAGAACTATCCCAGTTAGGTTCCCCTTTTTGATAATGGTGGAATGAGGTAGGGCGTGGGGCAGCTGTACCCTTTGTCTTTTTAATAGGGGAGTTGGGAAGGATAGTTTGAACCATGTTTAGGGATATGTTTGAATTTTTTTGTAAGTACTTATAGAATAAATCCTATGCTAGAAAATAAATTAACATTATTTATATGTGTCTGTACCTTAATAGCTTATTAATTTCACATCAAGGATAACAAGAATCCGGCCTCCAGGATGATTTTCAGTGATCTCCCACCTCCAGTGTGACCAACACAATATGGTGCAATTAGTAGTATGGGCTTCTCTCTCTCTCCCTGCCTCTCTGCCCCGCTCTCTCCCTCCCTCTCTGCCTCTCTCTCTCTTTCTTTCTCTCTTTCTCAAGTCAGAGACATCCAGTGAGCTATTCCCAGATTTCTGACCCTTGAGACTGTGAGGGAGATTTCAAGATGCTAAATTTGGAGAAATTTTTTTATGTAGTACTGGCAGCTCATACAGAAAACCAAGTGCTCACAAAAATAGACGCTGTTCATTACAGCCCTTTCCATTTTGCAGAGTATTTTAGTGGAAAAGGGCGAACCATTTACACGGACCTATTTATCAATAAATGTGTCCTTATCCTGTCAGTTTTTTCTCTGATTTCAGGACACTATACATTGCTACGAAGACTTTTTAAAGTGAAATTCACACGAGCCACCTCTTTTTCAGGAAATTCTGACCTGTGGTTAACTTTCTTTACTTTCCTGGTTGGCTAAGGTTAGACATAAAACCTCTGCTTTAGCATTTTGATGGTTACTGTTATTTATACTCTGTAAAGAGTTTGAAAGCTTGATTTTAGACAGACTTGACTATTGAAAACATACTTTCTCATAAAATTCAACTTAACAAAAAGGAAGTCAATCAAGATGTAACCCAGCATAATGAATGTCTGAATTTAAATTCCTGCACTGTAAGAAGAGAGAGAACCGCCCGATTCCCCCCATGCCCCAGCCCATCCCAGAAGATGCAGCCATGGGTCTGTTCTGAATTAAGAATTAGTATCAGGGTACACCTTGTGGTGTAAGAGCCTGTCTTTAGTGGTCAGCAATGACTCCTAAGGGGCTTCTGATGTCTCTCGTTGTCAGAAGCAGACTTGCTGTTTGCCTTTCCCGTGTGATTTTTGAAGTTTGACTAGCACTCAGGTTGAAGAGGGGTAGGCAGTGAGAAAGAGGGCAAAGCCCTCTGAGACCTGGCAAGGCTCTCTGGACTCGTCCTGCTTTCTTAGCTGGCTGCCCAGTCCTCTGAGCACGTTCCCCCTTGCTGCCCTCTGAAGACAGGGTGACCTCGCAGTGACAGCCTGTGTACAACACAGCCCTGCCGGGACGCGCACCTCAGAGCCTCTAGGTCTCTGCTGGAACATGCAGTGGAACTGCACGCTTAGGCCTGCGGGGCTCGGGGTTTATTTGATTAAGAAAAGACTGCTGTCCTTTGGCCAGTGATGAGTTTACCTTCTTTAATGCCGAAGCAGTGGCCCCACTCCTTCAAGGTGATGTGTTTGTCCTTGTTGGGGTCACACTCCTCGAAGAAGCGGGTGATGCAGTGCTCCATGGGCACCAGAGACGCACGCAGAGGAGCCAGCTCGGAATGTGTCAAGATCCTGCAGCGAAGCAGATGCCAGCCTGTTTATTACCAGAGTGGCTTGAGGAGGAAGATTTGCATCTTAGGGTCACCAAGAGCAGGTCCCTTCCTCCCCAAAGTTACAGAGAATGCCAGATATATAATACACAGAGTAAATGAAATCGTTTGTGGGTCAGAGTGACAGGTTTTGGGATGACAGTTCTTCAGGTTTCTGTCTCCACTGGAAACTGTCCCCTCTCCACCCTAAATCTGTAGCTGCACACCCAGCAATCCTGCGTGGTAACACTTGACTATTTGTGATGTAGGCGCCTCACCCATGGTTGACCATTAAAGTATCTTAGAAATTTAGGATTAAGAATGAGAAAGTTGAAGGAGTCTCTTTGGGAAGCTGGATATTAATATATGACTCTGGGAGGTATGAAATAGCCAAATTCTGCTATTTTTCATATTTTTATGTTTAGACTTCTACCCGTGATTATGCGGCATTTCATTATTCTAAAATGGAACTGGAAGTCTTCCTCATTTTATTTCCATCTCTCCTTTGGATAGATGCCATTATGTCAAAGAGTGGCCTGGTAATGGGAGGTGAAGAGTTTTTACCTGTCCATAGGGTGCCGGTCCAGTTCACTGAACTGCCAGTGGACAGGATACACATACATATGATAGTTTTTCTTAAAGTCCCTTAAGAGCAATTCAATGGGATGGTCCCCAGCGAGGAGTCTCTTCTCATCCAGGTAGATCTTCTTGACCTGGGATTAAAGAAGAGTGAAAGACTGTCAGAACATCAGACCAGGGTAAGGGAATTGCCACTAGGTAAGCTACACTTGAAGGGTAACGGAAACATGAGAGAGGAAGCCTGCCCAGGGCATTCTGTACAACCCAGCTAAGTGTCTCCTAATCAGCCTTTCTTTACAGAGTGAAGCTGGTGTAAGAAATTCATGGCTTTCAAAAGAATTCAAGACCTTTTTGATCTTTGCTTTTAACCAAGTAAGTTCATTGCATTTTTAAGAATTTGAGAAGGTTATAGTGCGAAGACATGAACAGACTTAGGCACCGTTCTCGATTAGTTCGTGAAGAACCCTGCTCCTTCCCCAAGTGGTGTATGCCACCCTCAGTCCCCCATGTATTCCAGCCAGTGTCTGCTAGTTTCCGTGCAACCTGGTCTGCTGCCGGTTGGCTGCCCCACTGAAATTGATCCATTGTGAACTTGGTACTCTTAAGACTGTCTGTGATATGCACTCCTGTAATCTCAGCACTCAGGAGGCTGAGGCAGGAGAATCCTTTGCAAGTTCGAGACCAGCCTGGGCTACAAAGTGAGCCCAAGGCCAGCCTGAATTGCATAGCAAGACCCTGTCTCAAAAAAACAAAACAAACAAACAAACAACAACAACAACAACTCTGTGATAATGTATTTAAGAGGGAGGACAGACATTACCCTTGAGCAATGCACATGAAATTCTTACTTTGGGTCATTACCTATTTACTGAGCAATTGGAAGCAATCACACAGAACTTCCACCCTGTCTCATCTCCCCATCTTCTGCCTTCCCTCCCTTACCAGCGGTGAGCTTCCTGTACTCCTAACGGAAGCTTTATTCTGCATTTCTTAATCTTAACATACTGTGGATGTTATGAGTAACAGTTTCCCTGCTATCTAACCTGTAAATCTTGTCTGTGTGGGCAAAATATCTCAGACTTAGAGCACGTTTGGATCTGAGCACCCCAAAACCCTGTGTTGAAGGCCAGTTGCCTGGCCTGGGGCTCACTCCTGGGATGGAGTAGGAAGTGTGCAAGCCCAGCTGGAACCCTTCCAGGCTTGTGGGGTGAGCCTCTGAAGGGTACTGGGATGCAGCCCTCTCTTACTTCCTTCCTTCCCTCCTCACCATGGGGCACACAGCTCCCCCCTGGGCAGCAGCCAGCCGTGACTGCTACCTCAGTGCAGACCCGAATGGTGGGGGCAAGAATCACCACAGCTGTGAACCAAAGCAAACCTTGGCTCTTTTTAAGTTTCATTGTCTCAGGTATTTGTTACAGTAACAGGAAGCTGGCTAACATGGGGCCTAACCACACAGATTCTGAATTTATATTATTAAGTTGGCTCAACCACAGCTTTCTCTGGGTATGATTTAAGGGGCCCTTATTCAGGCCACTGTCATTTGGGAAGGAGGGGGACAGTTAGTGTCCCAAGTCCTGTGACATGAAGGGTGACTGCTACACGGATGGTAAACCCTGTGCAGAGGCCAACTAGGCTTCTGCACCATCCTGAGGTCGGTGGGCCCATCACACCGTTTCCTCAGGCCCCACAGACAGACACGTGGGCTGTGGATAACTCACCTTACTCCTCTGCTTCTCGTTTAGATACCCAGCATGCTTAGGGTTAGGTTCATAAAGCTGCATAAGGATATTCTTGAGCCAGTCTCTCATCCGCAGAGGAAACTGAGCCACTTCAAAGTCAGTACACACAGGAATAGCTGTTAGGAGCAGAAAACACATTGCGATCTGTGGGCCTTGCTTCTGCCCTGTGGCAAATGCTCGTAACTGGAAACCCAGCAACTTCTGGAAACTGATGTTGCTTACTCTCTGCCTCATTATTACAACAGCACTTGATGCTGTAGCACTACAGAATTGCCTGGGTGTTTAGAAACATCAGATACCAGATTCCGCTTGAAGAGATTCTGATTTGCTCTGCCTGGACTCGAGGCTGGACACTGGGATGTTTGCAAAGCTGCTTAAACAATTGTTTCTGTGTAGCTAGGACTGAGAACCAGTGCAGAGAGATGGAATTTAGAAGAACAGGGTATGAGAGCTATTTATTAGAGGAAGAGGAAGAAGTCGCTACACTACAATGACAAATAATACTAAATCTCTGTTGCATAAAGAAACAGAAGCTCATCCGTCCTGCTACAAGCCCAGAGCGGCTGGCAGGAGGGCTGTGCACTGTGCAGCCTCCTCTGGCCTCATCTTTTGCAGCTTCATTTTGAGGTGGGTGGTGGCGGAGAGGAGCGTGGAGAACCACGTGCCAGTTCTTAAGTGCTTCAGGGAAGGACACGCAAGAATGAGTCTGCTCACTCACTGGACAGAGCAGAGCACAGCACCACACCAACCATCAAGCCCAGCTGGATCCCTGAGGAGCTTAATCCTTTTGGGAGCCTGGAAGGGGAAGAGTGTGGAGAGGACCACCTGGAGGACTCTCCTTGAATAAAGAGCAATTATCTCCACTTTGGCTAAACCTGGCCCTGTCTCCATGTACTGATACGCACGGAGCCGGCTAAGCTGTTTCCTTTTCCCTTCAAGGGCACTAAGCAATGAAAACAGGGCCGGCTGAGGTGCTGATGTGTAATTTTTAAAGCTAGGTGATGGTTGTCCCTGTTTCCCTGCCCTGTGACTTCCAAAATACATGGGTGAGCTGGGGGATATGAAGAGCCACTGCTCCATACTGTAAACTGGGATCAGCCTCGAGATAAGAGGCTCTGACTTCCCAGGGCAGAAGAATTTCCACACCAGAACTGAAGCACCACCTCAGAGCCTTAGATGCTGCCTCAGTGTGTCATGCAGGTCCCTCTTTCTGCATATCCCTCCCTCTGCATATTGCAGAGGTGACCTCAGGCCACCATCTGGCCCAGCTCAGAGCACAGTACTTCCTGCCTTTCTCACAGTCACTCATCCTCAAGCCTCTTCCTTCGTGACTTAATAAAATCCAGGTAGGGCCCTGGTCAAGGCCCTTGTTCTGGTGAACCACTATCTGGTTGGATTTGGGACTCCATTGGTTCCCCATGACTATAGATATGCCTTAGTGTCTTTATTCTAGCCATGAGTTGCACTGGAAGTGGGAGCTTGGAATTGCTGGAGTTCCAATAACTTTTCCATGGGATAACAAATATAAACTTCCCAGACTCTGACGAGGACCAGGAGGAGCTCTCTAGAGAAGAGAACCAAGTCATGGCCAGAGAGTTTTCTGTTACTGAGAGGAGTCGGACATAATGGAGAGTATCCGGGGAAGGATGACTACTTTAGAGAACTTCTGGGAGAATATATTGTCATAAAATTCTGGACAGACTTAATGGATAACATTATCTTGGTGGTTCTGAGTCCTGGCTGCACATTAGCATTGTCTAGTTACTTGATAAACAAACGAAAAACAATGTCAGGGGTCCAGCCCAGTCCAGTTAAAGGACAGTCTCCTATGGTTAAGATTTGGGAATTCTTACTTTTTAAGTCTCCTCATTTGACTTGAGTGTTTACCCTGCGCTTACAACTGCATGAGCTTTTTCTTATTTGCATACGTAGAGTTCAGCCATGTACAGATTCACCCCCAAACCCTCCCAGAAATGGTGGTTGTGGTCATGAGGGCGTCTTACCTTTGCAGGCCCCAAAATAATCCAGTTGCAGTTGGTGACCCTTTTTGGTCCCTTCCAGTCTGCACTTAGTAGCGAAGAGATGACAGGAGCTCGCATAGGTCTGGTTGTCAGTGCCACAAGCCTGGGAAAGACAAGCGAGAGCCAAAGAAGATGGAGCCTGACGCTCGCTGGAAAAAGCTGTTCCCAAGCCCGTGTGTGTGTGTGTGTGTGTGTGTGTGTCTCATACACAGAGCTGCACCAGTGATGGGGTTGGGTCAGTGACAGGATTAAGACTGCACTTCTCCACACAGGCTTAGACACTGCATAGTTTCTGTTATGTGAGACACCCAGATTATAAATAAAGAGCAAAGTAAGACATGGATACTAGGGAGCAGGGAGGTATATTTTTCTCCCTACTAGAAGAGATGGAGAGAGGCGAAAGGGGACCAAAAACCATGTTATGTACATGGACAGACTCCCCACAGTAAATGTAATCCTTATGTCCTGCAAACATGTACCAATAGAAACTAAAAATTAAGAGGAAACAAAAACCAGAAAAATCACTTACGATGC
Organism: Hydrochoerus hydrochaeris; assembly: GCA_004027455.1. NCBI lineage: Eukaryota > Metazoa > Chordata > Mammalia > Rodentia > Hydrochaeridae > Hydrochoerus > Hydrochoerus hydrochaeris. The sequence goes on from PVLA01004453.1 coordinate 59,379, forward strand.
AAAAATAGATGTATCATGTACATGTACCAGCTCTACACAAGGACGGTAAACATGTACAGCAAACGTGTACTAATTTAAAAAAATGACACCAAAAAATTGCAGTTCTCCAACATGGTTCAAAAACCACTAACCTCCACTAAATCATATCACTGATGGTGACAGTTTAGCCCTGGGTCAGCTCGGGAGGGTAACCCTTGCAGATGTTCTGGGGATAAATGAGTTCTTGCTATTGCCTCTGTATGGAACGGCTGGCAGACTAATTTGGCTGACATTTCTTTTTATTCTTCAAATGCTCTCCTTTCGTTCAGGTGGCTGCGGGGGCACAGCCGTGGGCATCTTTGGGGAGCACTCACTTGGTCAAGGGGTTTTGCCGGAGGACACGTCTCTGGGTCTTGGCAGACGCAGCGGGGTGCTCCCTGCGGCTCGGCCTGGCAGACGTGCCCTCTTTTACACTGGAAGTTCACACAGGAATCTAACAGGAAAATGTGGAAAAGGGAACACGGACAAAGGGGAATTGAGTGCGTGGATACGATTAGGTTCATTTTCATTAAGAAGGCGGAGAACTCGAAACCCTTGAAATTAGTAAATTTGCCAGTGGGAAAGCATGAGAAACTGCTTTAATTGATGTATTAATTTCCAGATGGAATCGTCTGCCACCAGACTTTAACATGATAGCTTATATTGCCTCTCACGGCAGTGTAGATTGGAGATGTAAGAACAAAGGGCTTTTGTTGGCCTGCCTGCGTTGCACAGCGTGAAGTGTGTTGGGCAGAATGTTCCAAAGCGAAATAAGCCAGGAGAATTTTATTTGTATTGAAGTCAAACGTATTTGTGAATGGGGTAGCAGGTAGGCTCTTCATTAAGGAAGGGATCTAAACTCAGTAGTAAGGGATGGCAGTGAATAAAGTTGAATTAATTCTCTGGAGCCAATTAGCTTTGCGGTGATATCTCAATGGGACTTTCAGTTTGTCAACACATTAATCCAGAGTGTATCAAACAAGCACAGGAACATAACAATCATGGGAATGTGTCCTTTCAAAGGACTGGGGAGAGGGAAGGTAAGGGCAAAATAGGCATTTGCCAAAGGGGGAGATTCCAAGTGGCAAGTCCTGCTTCCCATGGACATGGTCGCAGGGGGCTGGCTGCTCACGTACTCACCAGCACCGTGTGCCCGCATGTGGCCTTCACTGGAAGCCTCTTCTTCATTCGAGGAGCTCTGTGCTTTCTGGTCCTTTAAAATATTGAGAGCAGAAGTTAAGCCCTGTTGGAGGAGAGCTGTTAATTAGTTTTCACGCTGTAAATTATAATTTATGTCCCCACTGTGCGTGCTTCTGAAGCCCAAGCAATGTCAGGTTTAAGAGCGGAGCCAGCAGCAGCTGCAGAGGGGGAAGGTGACCTGTGGAGGGCAGGACCTCGTCTGCCTTCACCTGCTGCTGTCAGAGCTGTGTCCCAGGGCGCCTGTCACCATGAGTTAGAATTTCACTTTTGGAGTCAGAAAACACCAGCAATGCAGAACTTACTACAGTGCCTTTCTGTAACTAAGACTGGGCTGCATCAGGGTTCTCTATGAAGCTGTCGCTAAAGCTTTCTGAGCAGAGTTTTACAGTGAGGAAATTCTTACCTTAGAAGGGCAGCACAGTTCTCAGCAGTCGGGACTGCTGCTGACCTGGCTCCCCACAACTGGGCCAGGTCTCCCGTAGGTGGCTGTGGGAGCTGTGCTCGAAAGCTCTGAATGATTAAACAGCCAATAATGTACTTCCCCCTTGATTTCCAGGTTTTCGTTTTGGTGTGTATTTGCTCAATAAAGCAGTGCTGCAGTTTTCACAGCTAACTCACCAGACAGCTCTCACCGTGTCAGAAGCACCCTGTTGGGCACTGAGGATTGAGCTAGAAGGCGCCATGGCAGCTGCTTTCAACACACTGTGGCTGCAACTGCTTTGGGGGGTCTGTTAGAACTTATTCCTGCTACCACCAGGGACTTTTACCTGCCTCTGTTGACATTGCTGAGCCAAGACCATGCAAATCTCCTCGGTCTGCTCAAGGGACAGAACATTTGAAACTCAAAATGCTCCAAAATTCAAAACTTTTTGAGCACTGAGGAAACACCCAGAGTGGAAAATTCTATACCTGACCTTGTGTGATGGGTTCTAGTCACAAGGCAGATGCAATAAAAATACTGTATAAAATTATCTTTAGGCTGTGTGTATTGAGTATGTGTGAAACATAATGAATTTTATATTTAGATCTGAATTCCTCCTCCAGGATATCTCATTATCTCCTCCATATTCTGAATTATGAAAAAAATATGAAATCTGAAACCCTTCTGGCTCCAATCATTTCAGACAAGAATTATTCAACCTATCTTGTATGTCAGTAATTCACCATAGACCTGCCACAGGGGACTGTGAGGGCACAGGGAAAGGGCCTGGCTGTTTGTTGATAACCAACATCACTGGACAAGCATCGTCGTAAATCATCTTACCCCTTGGTGGTCTCCGGGCTCACTGGCGTCTGCATTCTCCTTCTTATGTGCCCTATCTCTCTCCTCTTCATATTTGAGGTGATAGGAAATGGACTGGCCTTTTCCCGCCTCTGTAAAGTCCTGGCTTGGGACAAAGTAGTCATCAGCTGGACTGGGCTTTGCGTCATCATTAACGCTATCAGTTTCAGCCCCGTGATTTCTGGGTGTCATGTGACTAACATCAGTAAGATCCAGGAGAAGAGCCTCAGAAACAGTCTTTTTATCTATGTCCTTATGGTCGCCGATAGCCTTAAGGCCCATTTTCCCTTCTTGGCTCTGCCATTCAGTATCTGGAGTGTGTGCGCTGATGTCTGAGGCACTGTCCTCTTCTAGCTCTACGTTAGAGTTATCTTCTCTCTCCTGGCTACCTTGCTCAAGCCCATCCTCCTGCATCTTGCTTGCTTGAGTCGGTTGATTGGACTCTTCCAAGATATCATCAGATTGCTCACTGTCTTCTTGCTTGCTGTTAGAATTGTCCTCGGGAAATTCTTTCTCCCCATCTGGGTTGTCTCTGGGGGTGCCGGCTTCTCCTGGCTCTGTTTCCTCTTCCTCTTTTCCATTAGGAATGTTTGCACCCTGCTCTTGGCTTTCTTCTTCTCTTAGGTCTTGGCTTTGTGTACTGTTCTTGTTCAACTGAAGATGTGAATCATTTCCTGGCTGTTCTTGGTATTCTTCTCCCTTTGTGATATTTTCTTGTTGGTTAAAATTCACAAGGGAACTGACATTGGAGGCAGAGAGATAAATATCCTCCTGGAATTTCTTCTTTTGAGGATCACTTGTATCTTCTTGTGGTGCTAAGTTACCGTCAGTTGGTGAATACTCTAAATTCACACTTAAGTCATCGTCACTGTCCTGTTCTAATCCCAGCTCGTGACTCTGAGTCTTGTCCTGTTCTGCGGACGGTTCATGGGTTCCCTCTTCTGACCTTAATGTTGAGGACTGCTCAGCCTTAAAGGGAAAAAAAGGCCTATTTGTTAAACAAATGATCATGCAATCACATTTCCTAAGGTAACATTTAATATTTATTTCTCCTTTTCTCCACGTTATTGTGTAAATATATCTATGATGTTCTCCACATTCTATAGACATAGGTTTGACTGGAATTTGAACTGTAGAATAGATAAGTATCTAATGCCTCAGCCTGAGGAGTTAAACTCATTAATCCTCAAGACTTTCTTTTTTGTACCGGGGATCAAACTCAAGACCTCGTGCTTGCCAGGCAGGCGCCTGTGCCAATAAGCTAAATCCCCAGCCCTAATCCTCATGACTTCTAATGATGACAGGCAGTTGATGGGATATCATGTTTAAATATAGTAAGTGAAGACCTGAATATGGTAATCGTGTTGACCTTGCTTTGATACTAAGTGTCCAAGTCAACCTGCATACCTCTTCTTAAATGCAGAATGATCGCTGCATGTTAGTTAAATTGAGTCTTATTTCCATATACTGATATGAACAGAGCAGGCTAAGCTATTCCATTCTCCCTTCAGTTGGGTCTAAGTGATGCAAATAAAGCTTGCTGAGGTACTGATATGTAATCCTGGAGGCCAACATGACAGTTTCCTGTTTCCTCGCATAGTGCTCTGTGTATAGGATTGAGTGCAGCAGGAGGGCAGAGCCACTCAGCTCCAGGAACCTCAGCTGGGCACGAGCCTCAGAGTAAGAGGCTCTAAGTCCCCAGGGAACAGAAGTTTAAATCAGAAACTGAAGCAACAGCCTCCTAAAGCCATTCCGATGCTACCCCAGTTGAGTTATGCAGACTGGTCCTCCTGCATATCGTTCTCCCTGCATATTGCCAAGATGCTTTTCTCCCCACCTGGCCAACCAGCTCAAGTTACTCACAGAGTTCCCACCATCCTTGAGCCACTCCCTTCTTTATGAGATAATACATTCTGGGAGAGGCCTTGGGTCTAGGCCTCTGTCCATATGTCCTCACTTGGATGGACTAGGACCCCTCGGCTGCCCATAACTTTGCATATGTTTTAGCATCTTTACTCTTGTTGTGGGTTGCACTGGAGGTGGTAGATTGAAATTAACTAGCTAGAATTTCAGCAGTGTTTCTGTCTGGATTATGAGGTAACCTGGAAAAAGGATTACTATATACGGTTTACAATATATAATAATTTGATTACAATATTCCAAAGGATTACTATTAGGATTGCAATATTGGGACTTCAATAATTAATTCCTTATGAGAACTAAAAATAGTGTGTCAATATGATAATGTTACTTTTACCTTGTGGTTGGGGTGGTTTTCTGTGGATCCTGTGGTTTCCTTCTCATTGTCTGCAGAGTCAACACTTACGATAGGAATTTCCTCCTTGTTGGGTGTTACCAGTGTCTCAGCAGTTGGTTTGGAATGATCAGATAGAAATCTTGCATTTGTCTGAAGAGATTAAAACCTTATTTGTGTTATTCATATCTACATGCCAATTTAAAAGTTGGTCATTTTTCTTTTATCATTATTATTAGTAGCTCAATGCTTCATTCATAGCATCAGTTAAAACATTCTCTAAAACTTCTGAGGGTATATGTGAATGCTCAGAATATAGTTTTTCCCTTCCCTTCCCTTCCCTTCCCTTCCCTTCCCTTCCCTTCCCTTCCCTTCCCTTCCCTTCCCTCCTTCCCTCTTTCTTTCTTTCTTTCTTTCTTTCTTTCTTTCTTTCTTTCTTTCTTTCTTTCTTTCTTCCTTTCTTCCTTTCTTCCTTTCTTCCTTTCTTCCTTTCTTCCTTTCTTCCTTTCTTTTTCTCCTTTCTTTCTCTTTTTTGTACCAGGAATCAAACTTAAGCCCTCACACTTGCCAGGAAGGCACTGTGCCACTGAGCCTTATCCCCAGCCCCAAGAATATAATACTAAATGAAAAAATTCTAATTGTTTTTAAGAAAAAGTTATACAGTATAGGTAAAGATTGGCTGAAAATCGAACAACAACAATAAACAAGCTCAATAATGACTGCCTTTGTGTTTTGGAATTATTTTTTGTTCTTTAAACTTTTGCAAAGCATTAGTACTGTATAATTTTGAAAAGTGTTATTTATTATAAATTTAAAGTCAAATAAAATTAATCATAGGTTACAGGATTGGAAATTTCTTTAATATTTATGCCCTCATAATTAGCAGAAAAGGTTCTAGAAATATTTTATTAAATATTTATTTCATTGGCCTTAACACCCACCGGGAAATGTTTTCATAAAAAGCATTTTACTCTAGAACTAATTCAAACATCATGTGAAGCAAGGCAGCAGGCCTGGTGGGTAAAGCTGATGGTAGGGGGTTACCCCAGGGGGTGCCAGGGGCTGTGCCTGCTTCTGGCGAGGGTGGGCATGTGGGAAGAGCGCTGGGCAGTGCTGCATGATGGGGAAGCTGAACAGCTAGACCTCAAGGTGAGGTGTTCCTTCAGCTCTTGATTCTGCTATTTATTTTTTATGCATGCTTTGACAAGTTAATTTCTACGCTATCATCTCTCAAGTTGAAGTGAGCGGAAACACCAAGATAGATTTAGGTACATAAAATATGCTTCAAATTTTGAAAAGTTACTCAAGTTAAAATTATTATTATTAATGGTAGCATCACATGGGGGTTATAATGTGAACTGTCCACTCCCTGAGGCAGGTGTTTACCATCGATTTTTCTTACGGAGATGCTGTGAATATCAGACTGCAGGCATACCCAGGTGTAAGTACAAAGCCCAGACTTGGGAAGTAGACTCAGTTTAGGGCTGTCTGTGTACTTGTAAAGGCAAGCCATGGGGTATAGATCTGTCTTAGAGTTGGTTTCTTCTTTTGCTTCTTACCCCTTTTCAACTAACGGGGCAGATAGTCTGACAAAGTTTCAACACAAGCCATAAAGAAAGGGGACAGAAGAGAGGGTGGCGTCTATTTTGGTGCACTGCCATGGCCAGTGGGCAGTGGGGAAAGACTAGGCCTCTTGGTGGGGGCCGCTCCCTCTGCCCCCCGCCTCTCCCTGTCACTCCCTCCCCCGCAGGAAGAAATGTGCCAAGTCCACGGCCGCTCCTACTCTTTTGGTTAGACTTCTCTCTTTTGTTCATCCCCGTGATTATATTTATTTAATACGGCCCTAGCAGCCCGTTTGAACTTTTCCAACCAGGCAGAATCCAAGCAGCTGAGAAAAATGATAGCAAGGTTTTTAATAGGTCAGTCCTCTGAGAAGATCCAGTATTTTGGTCTGTTTCTACCACATCGCGCTAGAAAAGCAACATCTGGAATGTGTCTATAGGCTGCATAGCGTCAGCAAACATTTGGTTCAAAGTCACGCTTTTGATGCTTATTACAAAGCCAAAACATTCCCAAGGCAAAGCAGCTTTACAGGAGAAAACAGTGGTTTGATGGGTGGGAACGCTTTTCTGTGATAATTTGTTCCAACTTTGTAATTTCTGAGGACAATGTGTAATGTCAGCTGGACTGGCCCCATGCTCCTTAAGCATGATTCTCAGCTGTGGTCATAAACTCCGTCTTTCTCTCTTTCTCTCTCTCTCTCTCTCTCTCTCTCTCTCTCTCTCTCTCTCTTCTTTCTTTCTTTCTTTCTTTCTTTCTTTCTTTCTTTCTTTCTTTCTGTACTGGGAATTCAAATGCACAACCTTGTACTTGCCAGACAAGCTCAAGCCACCGAGCTAAATCCCTGGCATAAATTTTCCAAGAGCTACTTGTAATGGGCAGCATGGACTTGTTTCTGCTGACGCAGGTATTGATCAGAAGCAGCCGTCAGTTATTCAAAAAGCAAAAAGAGAATTTTAGCCCTAGTGAGAAAGGGAAGCGAGGGGTGCCGGGGATTTAGCTCAGCGGCCTAAGTGCCTGCCCTGGCAAGCGTGAGGCCTTGAGTTCGATCCCTGGTTAAAAAAAAAAAAGAAAACAAAGGGAGGCGGGGAGAACAGAGAAAGGGCTTTGTCTATTTAAAAGAGGTTGTTTCTTCCATTTTATGAAAAAAAAAAAAGGTATAAATCCTTTGGTTTACCTGAAGATGGTGTGGATATTTTGTGGGACATCTAAAACGACCATCCAAACCCTGCTTCTACCCTCTGCCCTGCTTTTGGCTGCTGACACGCTCTTCAAAGAGCTGGTTTGTGTGTGGCTGCTTCACTGCGGCTGAATGGTGGGACCAGTCTGCCTGGCCGTGCAGTGGAGAATGCATAGTCCTGTCTGCTTGCTCAGGCAGCCTCAAAAAGGTGAGTAACTGGCCTGGGGATTTAGCTCAGTGGCTTAAGCGCCTGCCTGGCAAGCGTGAGGTCGTGAGTTCGATCCCCGGTACCAAAAAAAAAAAAGCAATTTGTGGTAACCATAGCATTTTTGGTTCCTAACTCTTTGATTCTCATCTTTATTATAGATTCAAAATTTCTCAGTCAGTATACGTTTGATCTTGAAAAAAAATGCTGGCAAGTTAGCTTTGCGTTCCAAGTTAAATTCTTCTATGTCTCATAGCAATGTGAAAAAATCCACAGGAGAATTTATTTCTTCCTATCCTTTTGGTATTTGGCCATATTCTTTAGTTCATAAACTGATAGTACTTTTGACTGCCTATTCATTGTATCTTATAGAACCAGATAATTCTGAAAAATATTTTTTTAACGTGCCGTATCTTGATTTTTTAAGTCATGCATTCACAGTTTTGCACTAAAGATAATAATTTAAACAAACAAGAGATTTCCAGCCAGTACTTAAGGAAATATTCTTTTAGCTGGAGGGTTTCTAAACTGAATGTCAGAGCCAGGTAGCAATAGCAGAAAGGGTGTTTACCGGGATGGCAGCTGCAGCTCCCAAGAGACACAGCAAGAAGTGTACGGTCTTCATGGCTTCTAGACCTGTGGACCGAGAAGATGGTTTCAGTGATGGGTAGATGTTAAAAGAGATAAATACAATCTTAGCAAATAGTGAGTTTGATATTTTCTGTGAGGTTATTACTGCCTTTACAGACTAACAGGTCATGACAACTATTACCTAATTTTTCCTCTGTGAAAGTTGCTTCTTGCTTCTTTGGCTTTTACAAGAAAGTAAGCATTAAACTGTTAGCACCACCACCAAGAGGCAAAAGCCCCTGGAAGGCCACTTACTCTTTCTTAGAAATGTTTTTCTCAGGTGAGGGACCATGGAAAGGGCCACCTAGGTGACCCTCTGGCTCTAACATTTTAGCATTCTAAAACCGAACACAATTTCATGAACCTCTAAGTGCTGCTTAAATTACCAGGCCCTCTAAAATATATTCCATGATTGTATCAAAATAAAATCTTTTATATATAGAATTTAAAGTTAATCTTAAAATATATATGCTTTCTATTATTGATGATCATTTAAAAGATTTTTCCTCTATATTCCAAAATTTAACATTTATTCATTTATCGAGTCATTCATTCCACAAGTATCTGTTAATGTATAGAACCATAGTTGCTTATGTTTTAGGTCAGCATTATACTATTATATTGCTTCTGATACTGCAGAAGTACAAAGCAGTGTGGTGTAGCACAGCACCATCAGCATTGGGGCTGGATTATCCTTGTTGAGGGGTGCTGTCCTCTGCACTGTCCTGGCCTCTACCCACTGTGTGTCAGTAACCCACTCCTGTTCCCTCCTAGTTATGATTAGTGAAAACATCTCTAGACATTGCCAAGTGTCCCCCAGGGAACAACACTGAGAACTGTGTTTAGTGGGAGGAGAAGGGTGTTTTTCTATTAGAAAGACAAGTGTCTGAACTCTGGACCAACATTAGCCATTTGTGTGGTCTTTGGCAAGTTACGTAGCCCTCTGAACCCCAGCTCTCCCACCTGAGAATGGGGATACATCTCTGACAGTTAATTGTATGCGTCAGCCTGACTGGGCCACTGGATGCCCAGATATTTGCTTAAACACTGTTTCTGGATGCTTCTGTGAGGTGTTTTTGGAAGAGATTCGTGTTTGAATCCATAGACAGAACCATGCAGATTTCCTTACCCAATGCGAATGGGCATCATACACCCTGTTAAGGGCCAGAATGGCACTGAAACCAGAGGAAAGGAGGATTCTGTTTGCCCGTCTGTTTGGGTGGACATCGGTCTTCTGCTGTCCTCAAGCTGGGGCTTATGCCATCACCCTTCTACTGCTTAGGCCTCTGGACTTGGACTAGAACTCAGACCATCAGTTCTCCTGGTTCTCAGCCTTCAGATTCAGACTGTCCCACGGGTCTCCAACTCAGAATTCTGTAACCACAGGAGCGAAGTCCAGGGACAAATCTCTCTCTGTCTCTCAGTCCCATTTTTCTGGAGAGTCCCACTCTATCTAATGTGGTTTCATAACGTTTAGATGGGGTACTAGTAAAAATGCCTGATATACAGGAATTGTTTGATAAACCTTAATTCTTTATTTTCCAAAGACACTGTTATGATTCCTAAATAAACAATTTAGAGTCTAAGAAAATAATATAAATTTTGTTAATAGGCAAGAAAAATTTTCCCATGACACATTAAAAGTCCATTTTGTCACACATTTACCAAATTTCCCTTTAACCCTAGGATCCTTTTTTTTACATTAATCATAGATAACAATGGAATTAGGTGAAGAGAATATTACTATATTTTTTATAGCAAGAATAGTGAAAAGCATTGTGGGTAGAAAGCCAAGGTATTTTTTGAGTTTGGATTCTGCAGTGATATTGGTAGTTAATTAAATTTGTGGAACTATTTCCCTGTTAATTTGATTCTTGGTTCTTACAAATTTCTTCCACCTCTCTAAGCCTAAGTGTCACTGAAAGTGCCCTGAAGTAACATGTGTCCAGGTGGCCTGTAGCTAGCACTACTTAAGCACTGTTTTTAGTGCTTTGCTCATTACTGACTTTCAAAATCTTCCCCACAATATCATGAGGTAGGTACGTTGGTACAACCATTTTGCTATTAAAGAAATTAAGGTATTGAGGTTAAATAACTTAAGATCACACAGCTAAGAAATATGATACCAGATATTTGAGACCTGGCTATAGAGTTTTCTTGTGTTCATTGTCATTGACTAATCCATTCAAGAGCTCATAGCTCAGAGGGCTGATTTGGAGGTGACCTTAACCAGATGTGGCAGGTCATGGAGGATGCTCCTTTGAAGGAGATAACTTGTCTGTGATGACTTCTTCTTTGGCTCCTTTCCTCTTTCTGCTTCCTGGCCACATCAAACTGAGCAACTTCTGCCACCATGTCCTTGCACCATGATGGTTCGCTCTGCCTTAGAGCCAGCTGAGCATGGACTGTGAAACCTTTGAAACTGTGAGCTAAATAAACCTTGCCTCCTTTTATCTGTGCATGTCAGGTATTTTGTTCCAGTAATGAAAAGCTGACCAATACACACACCTTCCTCCCCTAGGTGATTTCAACCTTCCCAGGAACCCTAGATCCAGAAAGTATTTATATATGCATCACTCATTAAAAACAAGCTTACCTGTCTTTTATTCTATAGACATAGTCTTTTGTGTGAATGTAACCATTACTTAAGACATACAAATATTCCTGAGTTAATGTCTTTCTGTTCTCAACTGAGAGGTATTTTCACATTGGTTTTAATCCAAAGAAGGTTCTGGAATGCTGAGACCTCTATCATCCCTCCCATAGCTGGAGGGAGTATTTTAAGGCATAGAACAAGTGTACAGTTTGTAATGTAAAAGCTACTTTTTCAGGTTTTTTGAAATTTCATCATTTCCTACATTTCTCTGATTGCTTACTGTGTCTCAGGTTGGAACTATTTTTTTTTTTTTAGGAGTCTTGTGTCTATTTCCAACCTAAAATTGAAAACAGAATTTAAAGACAGAATGCGACCTTGTCACTTAGCATGGTTCAGGTAGGAAACCGCCTTAAGTTTCAATAATAAATAAATGTCTATGTTGAGTTATGTGGGACAATCTAAAATTTAGAATTTAGAAAAAAAGCAAAGCAAAGAAAAGTAATTTAGAAGACGAGGAATTGTTCTACTGTCTCCTAATTTATAAATTAAGAAAGTCTCACCAAGCTGATTGTATTTGCCACTCACTGATACAAATAATTTCAGGGCCTTTAGATTCTTATTCAAGAACTGCACAAATGCGGATTTGTGTAAATAAAGAGAGCGCAGAATTTTCCTGGGAAATGGGAAATTTTGAAAACAACTATCATAGTGAAGACTCAGGGAGACTTAATTTGCTGATGCTTACAAAATCACCATGTCCTTGTTCAGTGTGATGAATAACATCTATTCTTGGAGAAGTAAAAGGGGATTTATTTTGAAACTTTCAAAGCTAGGGTGCTGCCTGTACCAAATGCAGATTTTTACGGTGCAGTAAAAGAAAGTAAAACTCTGGATGAGACATGCAAAAATGAGACAGATTTTGAATATGCATAATTATTCTTGAAAACTTAAATGTGCAACACTGATGTGAAATTAGATAAATGTTACTTCTCCAAATGTATGTGCTTATTCAGAGCCAGGTGCACAGTTGAAAGGATCCTTGGTACAGAATTGAAGAGCTAAGTTCTAGACCTAAGCTGCTTTTCACACAAAAGACTGGTGAAATCACTGATTTTTTTCATTTGCAGAGACTGGGAAATCAATTGCATCTTTTCTGTTTATTCTCAGAGTTTTTTTTAAAAATTTTTTGTTTGTTTGTTTTGGTGCCGAGAATCAAACTCATGACCTCACACTTGCTAGGTAGGTGCTGTGCCATTGAGCTATATCACCGGTCCTAGAATTATTTTGAGACTGAAATGTGATCATTAACCATTTGGTAATTTCACCAGCTATAAACATGTGATTATCATTTCTTTATACACAGTGGTAGAAAATGGCTTAACCTCAATAACTAATAATTCACAAATCATCCATTTCTTAGTGTACTAAAGTGATGTCCTTCCCCCACCCCCCTTTTGAGACAGGGTCTCACTATGCAGTTCAGGCTGACCTTGGGCTCACTTTATAGCCTAGGCTGTTCTCAAACTTGCAAACGATTCTCCTGCCTCAGCCTCCCAAGTGTTGGGATTTCAGTAGTGCACCACCAAGCCTGGCTTTTGATGTCTTTTTATACCACTGCTTATTTTCAGAAATCTAGAAAGGCTGAAGAGGAGGGTTGGTGGGAACTTCAAGGAAACCCCTTTTCTTCTGCTAGGTACAGTGTGGGTCATCAGCAGACTCCCAGAATTCCAGCGGATGGCTAGGCTGCCTCTTACAGGAATAGGCTTTCTGGGGAAACTCAGTATTTGGCATTTCAAGTTCCTAGCCAATCTGTCACCAAAACAAGTGTCTGGATGAAATATTTGGCATGATGGAAGTAGGTCTCCCACTGAGAAACAAACATAAATACCAACTCTCTTCTAACTAACATGGGGGCTCCCTGAGGCAATTTCTTGCATTTCTAATGTAACCTGGATAAGTACTGTGGTAAAGATCGCAGTATGTTCTTTGCTATCTCTCTCATTGAGAGGTGGAATCTAACTTTCCTCCCCTTAAATCTTGGCTATTCTTGGTGACTTACTCAACAAAATGATTGATGTTCTGGGACCTTCTAAGCCAGCTCATAAGAAGCCCTGGAGTTTTCCTCTGAATATCTTGGAACACTGGTTTTGGGAACCCTAGCCACTTGAACAATGTTGTCATACCACCACAGTTTAACAGTCCCTGATGATCCACTGGCTTTCCTCAGTCCTTGCAGTGACACAGGACATGCGAGTGGAGACACTGGGGCACTGCAGACTGGCTGATTCCCTAGGTGACTTGGTTAAGCTCCTGACCCACATGATCTCCAGACCTTATAAAATGATTAAGTCACTAACTCTGTTCATAGCAATAAATGATTGAAATAAGTATTAATGATTTTATGTGGAATGTGGCATTGCACTCAAATTTAGTGTGTTATGCTATACTCCAGTGTAATGTAAGTAGAACCATTTGAGTTCTCCAATGTACTATTTCATTGAAAAGTACATTTTCATCATTGACTCTAATGACAGCTGACAGTATATGTCAGGTATCATGGCAAGCACTCACCTACCCCCATTCCTGCCCCAGGACCACACCTCCATTTCACAGCAGTGTCACCCATGGGACCTCCGGAACATCGCACTTGGCCACTGCACCTGTTTCGGTCATGGAGATCAAAGGACACCCAAAAGGCTTGGCTTTCAGGAACACTCCCCATCTGTCTTTCTTTTGCTTGGAAGACATGAATGCAGTCCTCCTCTGCCGTACCATGTAGCTGGGGGTAACCGTGATTACACTGAGAGGTCCCTTCGGGCTGCCCGTGGGTAAGATGATGTGCTGACCACCTGTCCACACCTCTCCAGCTTTCCTTTCATTAATCTCATCATGTCTCACTCACTCCAAGCTCTGTAAGGTCTGGGGCAGCTCTCCCTACCCCACAGTGTCACAGGGAAAATTATTTTGGCCGTTTTAGTTTTCTTTGCTCAAGTCATCTGTGTTGCCTGTCCTGCATTTTCCGCTCTGTGAATTCAGGGCTTCCTTACATTCACATTCACTCCCCCACAGTGGTGTGTCTGATTCTGATTCTTTTATTTTTTAGAAAAGAAGGCTTCACATATTGTATGACTTGCTTACCTTGGATTCTATATCCAGTTCTAATATGGCTCAACAGAAGGCCTGTGGCATTTGTGGTTTTGCAGAAATTAATAATATTTGAATGATTTAGTTCATTGTAAGTAGCATGAAAATGGGCCTTTGGAAGCCCAGCCCCTGAAATGGGCAGATAGTTTAATTTTGCTCTTTTCCTGCCTTTAGCTGTCATCCCTACCCCTTAATTTATTTTTCTCTGCTTCCCTGGAATTTCTTTCCTCTGAATGCCTGGTTCTTGGCTTTCTTCTCTGACTGCTTTTACTTGAATTTCCCTTATTAATTAAACTCTACCGGTATAATTTAAACCTCCTTTGGATTCAGTGGAAATTGTCTCTCTTTTAATAGAGTGAGCCAGTTGTTAAATTCTGCTAGTTGGGAGAGGAACTTCAAGTGCTTTCAGCTCTCTGAAAGGATTAAAAATTATTCATTGGGGGAGTTCTCTTCCAGCATTAAGAAAAGCAGCAAATAATACCTAAGCACAGTTCCAAGTAGCCTCATTCTCATGGTATTGGGGCCCTCTGGGGAACAATGGCGTGCTTTGAGGAGTCTTTGGTTCTGTGTGAACCTTGAGTGAAAGTGCTCACTACAAGCAGAAGTCCCTGCAGGATTCAGCCCATGGTCAAAGCTTCTCATGTACCTCGGTGAGGGCCAACACATTTAATAGGGGAAACCACTGCTTGCCTGGTGGTGTTACATTACTTGTAATCTCGTCTCTCTGAAAGATGTAGATGCAGTCAGTCCTAATGGATTTCATGGGTGGAGTCAGAGGAGTTCTTTGAAAATGGGAGAAATCTGTGGCTTGTTTGTGTCTTTGGAGGGAACACTCTAAGAAGATTCTCTCAAGTAAGGAGAGATTGCAGCTGGTCCACAGCTGGTCTGAGGCTGTTTCTTCTTCCCCTCCCACCCTGGGAAGAGGTTCCCTCTGGATATCGGGGTATCTTCTGTGTGCTTCTCATGATCCACTCTCTTCTCCTCCTCCTGGATCTATCTGGGCCTGTACGAATGGGTTCTCCTGCCCTGTGGTTTCTGTTGTTTTCAGTTAATAGGGAGCCCTGGCAGGAAGGATTGGAGGGAAGGAAAAGAATAAAGCTAGGGTGTGTGATTTTTCCTGAGCCTGTGTTCCTTCCCTGCAGGTTGAGGGCTCTCCTGGTGCATTCACCTAGTATCTCTTGTTGGGGTTCAGAAAATTCCTTGGCCTCTCACGTACAAGTTTACCTCTCACCTTCATGTTCCCACAGTCCAGTGTGGCTTATGCACTGCCTGCCTATACCTTGGTAAACACAGTCTTAACTGCACTTTCCTCCAGCTCCCAAATCTGAGTTTCCTGCCTTGACCCATCATTGCCTTCCTGGGGTCCTGACAGTGCAATCTTTGCCTCAAACTTTAGGATTCCTTGACCTGTGTGTCTACAGATGTCCTCCCAAGGAAGCTGCTTCCTGCCACCAAGGGTGCCCTGGTTTGAGCCTCCTAGAGCTGCCTCAGCTGGCATGCTTTTAAAAAACTTAAATATATAGTACAGCCTGCTTCTCTCTTTTTCCTTTCTTTGTTCCTTCCTTCCTTCCTTCCTTCCTTCCTCCCTTCCTCCCTTCCTTCCTTCCTTCCTTCCTTCCTTCCTTCCTTCCTTCCTCCCTTCCTTTGGTGCTGGTGATTGAACTTTGGGTTTCCAGTGTGCCAAGCTTGTGTTCTATCACTAAGCCACACCCTCAGGTCCTTACCTTTTCTAACGGAGTCTAGCAGTCTTAATCTTCACAGAGAATTAGAAGCTACAAACTGCTCAAATGTGGTCAACACCCAGCAAAGATCATTCTGCCACTATAGTCACAACATTTGAAGATGCTGTGGAATGGAAAAACTTTTGAAGGAAATATGGGCAACTAGCCCTGAAAACATTTTGTGTTGGAAATTGACATTTTCTGCTTTTTAATACTCTCTTTTCATGCACTCTCTAAAGTACTGTGACATCAGGATTATTCTGAGATCTTGTGAAATAAGCTGGTCCTATTCTGTTGCCGTTCATTCTAGTACCCTCCTTTTTTCACATTGAAGAAAACCCAACTCATTACCTCAACAGATGAAACATTTTAGACACTGTTCTAAGAAAGCTGCTTTGAAGTGGTTAGTCCTAGAACACACAAAAATTTATTGAGTCGGGAGTAGTTAAATTAGCTGAATGGAAACAAAATTGTATTTTGGGTAACCATATTGTTCAAGGGAACATGGCAGTGTGTTTGAACAAGGACCATTGTGGCTGCCCAGTGTTCAAGAGCCAGGCTGTGGGTCCCTGGAGCTGGCAGCCCTGTTATGAAGATGCTAAGAAGCCGTGTGGTGAGTTGACCATTTGTGCCATCCCTGCAAACTTGGGCCTGACTGTAGTCACCATCCAAGCACATAAGACTGGTGAAAAATTAAACAGTGAAGAGCCAGCATGCTGTGTGTCACCCTGCCGGAGAATAGGTTAATAATACCCAAATTTCAGGCTGTAATAACCATACATCTTCCTTTCAAGAGCACCTTTTAAGTTAGAAGAAAGCACTTGCTTCTGAAACCGAATACTGTATTTTGATAACGAGAAGACACCGCTGAGCTGTTTTTATGAGGGAGCGGATTCCGGCACTTCTCTCCCCTCCCTGCGTGTCTTTCCAGGAAGCTGCTGATTACAGGATCTCTGGGAAGCACCAAGATTTAAACCAAAAGTTTTCCTGGGTGAAAGCAAAAGGTTCTAGTATTTTGCTCTCCTCAGGTTTTAGGAAATTATTGAGAAGCTCTTCTAGAAAGAAATGGACCTGCATTTTTGGATGAGGTCGGCAGACCTACTATTACATGCTGGAGTTGGGAACCAGGGAAGAAGAGGGAAAGGGGCTTAGCATTTGAGCTTTGTTTCTTCTAATTGCAACAAAACACCACAGCAATTTAGGGTTATCTCCAGCTGTTTGGTCCCCAGTAAAAGACTGAGGGGATTCACTGCCTGGCAAGTTAGAAGTGATTCCCATAGAGCAGGAGAGCAGGGTCGTCTGACCAACAGTCTTAGGACAAGCTACAGGTTTCCACTGGCTTACAGTTAAGTGAATTTTGATTTTGTTAGATCTCTAACTACCTTCACACCAAAGCACCATCATTTATGTAAGAGATTATATAACTCAGGTTGACTCTAGTTAGTAAAGATTCTTTGCTTTTGGAGCTATTTGAGGGTCATTTTAATGGCGAATTCACTAACTCTTGGACATAGCACTCATAGGAACCTAAAATATAGTTGTTCCTATTAAGGAAAAGAAGAAAACCACACTCCATCTACTTGTAGTGAAAGTCTAGTAGAAGGATGGATGCTCGTTCCAAAAATTTGCCTATTTTTGCCTTCACAAGCAGCAAATCTGGATTTATACATGTCCAGGGCAGTGTAAGTTGTGAACAGAATGTGATTGGTAAGGTTACTGTTTCATCAGTTATAGACTCGTGGCTGGTACTCATAAAACACAGATCTCTGCAAATCCCTGTTTCGAGAACTGCCCCTGTTTATCTCAGGTAGGTTTTAGGCACCTGGGACCCCTCTCCAAGCAGAGCGGCTCCTCTCACTAGCCCCAGCTGAAATGCTGGCTGCGCATGTTAGCAGAGCACTAAGCGTGTCAGCAACAGATGATGGGAACATTGTTAAATAACTCACTGCCAATTCTTTTTCTTATTGAACATGGCTTTTCAAGTTCAAAAAGAAAGGTAAGTCATCTTGGTGCATAAAAAATTGCGTATGGAGGGAGGAGGTGTTGGCTTATGTTAGCTTTGCCTAACTAAAGGATTCTTGGAAAATGCCCCGAATCCCTGGCACTGGATATAAACTATCCAATGGGAGATGGGGAGTGGTCCTGAGTGATGACCACTGTTGCTAAGCAAGGTGAGCCAAGGTCACTGTAACCTTTCTGTGCAGTTGCCTAAGAGAGAAGGCAGAGCCCCTGCTGGAAGCCCCTTTGTTTGGCTTCTTTTTGTATGAAAAGGATTGGCTTTCCCTAGGACAGATTGTAATTGGATTTCAGCATGACAAGAAGTAGTAATTAGATTTCTCCACAGCTCCACAAGCTCTGTCCCTGGGAAAGAGGTCCAAACGTCCTCTCCCTGGAAATGCAGCCCAGCCAAGCCTGCAGACATCAGCCTGAAAGGCTCAGTGGGACAGACCCCACATGTGACAGCCACGCCCCATCTCTGACTGCAGCTTTGGCCTCTGAGACCGAGTATGTAGCCCTGCGGGCTGCTGGTGGGGAGCCATGGCTGCCTATCCCTGGGACGTTTCACTTGGGGGAGCATAAGACACTTCTCCCAGCAAAACTCTGACATCCCTGTGTCCTTGTCCTAAAATTTCCACTTCCTAGCAAAGGAGAGAGTGTCTAAGCTTGGCACACCCTAAACGCCATTCTCCATCTGGTTGGAGTAGAGGCCTTTTACACAGGAAAACAAGAATAGATTTTGGAGACTCTGGTTCCCTGGGTGTTCCTTTCTGTAATTGCTTTGTTTCAATTTCTATTGTCCTTTTCTAGAAATTTAAATGAATGTTAGGTGAGAGTAGATTTTTGTATTTGATTTTGGTAATCAAGTTTTAAACACTATTTTACTAATTTAAAGCATAATTGAAAAAGATAAATTTTATTGTGAAGATCTGTACCTTGCCTTGCCCTGTGAACCCACTTCGCATAACCAGTTGGTTTCCCTTCCCCCTCTTTTCCCACCTCCTTCTTTCCTTTCTCCTCAGCACCCCCAGGCAGCACCGCCCCTCGGAAAGGAATGGTCCTTCCTACTGGCTGCAGCAGTGGCTCCTTGTAAGGTTTAGCAGCACTAGTTTTGCTTGTGCCGCCTGGCCTTCCCCAGAAAGCTGGACCTGAGCTGTGGGCTCCTCCCTGGGCAGTCTCAGGACCCTCCAGTGCCCCTTGGCTTCCAGCCCAAGGAGCCCGCCTCAGTGCTGTTGGTTTTCCAGGCAGATGCTGACTACTTGGTCTGTGTGTTTCCTTTGCCTAAAGTTTAACAACTGGAGAAGGACCTGCCATGTACCCCAGAAAATAGAGACATTTGCCTTGACTGTTCTCCCTGCTGTGTTCGTTTTCTCCTTCGTGCTGGCATTTTATTTTGAGGAGTACAGCATCCACACTTCCAAATAAGGCCAGGTAGCTTCTGTGGAACTCGTGTGTATAGGAGGAAGCCAGTAGGTGGCTATTTTTAGTGGTTATTGTAACTACGAAAAATTTCCTTTCTGGGAAAGGTAGTAAGCAAAATGATTATTATAGGTACTGCATAAATCAGACTCAAACAGAGCATTCTTCTCCTCCAGCCTTTATGTGACAGCCAAAGGCTTTGTCAGAGTGCAAACCCCTTTGTCAGATCTTGGCTACCGAATGCACGCTGTTACCTGATCCAGAGCTACCAGGAACGCTTTAGCGCTCTCAAGGTATTAATGAGTCTCCGGGGAGAGCTCTATGGCTTGGCATTAAAGTCCTCTGAAGGGGAACAGAGCTTTTCTATTTTGAGTTCTCTGCTGAGTCACTAGATGTCCCTTTGTGCTGGGAGTGTAAATGACAGACGCAGATTCAGCACTATGGACTTTCTGGACCCCTGGCATCCACTGGCCCATCAGTCTTCCTACTAAGTCTATCACCAGGTGTGTCTGCGCTGCGGAGAGACACACGGTTCCTGCCTGCCGTGGCTTGGGGTCTAAGCAGAATTCCACAGAGATGCTGAAGATACACATTGGATTTGAACAGAGCAGACTGGGTGTACTTAGCGGTCAGGGAAGGAGGTTTTGTGGGGAGTTGCTTAGGGTTTACATCTCCTACTGCCCCGATCCTGCTCTCAGAGGACTGCTCTGTTGGTCAGTCCAATAGAGTGTGATCCTTCCCACTCTGCCTCTTGACACAAGATTTTCACACTTAAAGATTTCTTTTGCTGTCACCCACTCCCCTAGCGTCCTCCTCCCAAAGAGTCCACCTCCACTCAGCCTTCAGACCAGAGAAAGCCGACACTGGCCTCGAGTGGAGGTTGGGTCCTTACATACGCTCTAAAAGCACAGGTGCTTGGTCCTCATAGAACTTACCCCAGCATGTGGTTATAACAGCCCGGCTTCTCACATAATGTGAATGCTTCCACCTCTCCCCTCCCCAGTCATGTTATTTGGGACTTCCTCTCAAGTATCACACATTGTCTCAACTGCCTCATTTTGAACAAAAAAACTATCATTCAGGAAAACAATCTGCACCGATCTCAAGCACTGCTTGTTTCTGTGCTTCACAAGGTCACCTTGACAGGCTGGCTGCTAAAGGAGGTAAAGATATTTAAAGCAGATGGAGTCATTGTTTTCAAGGATGACTTCATTATCCAGGTGTCGAAATGACACAATCTTAGAAAATCCACACTTGGAGGTTCTACATAAGCCCTTTGAAGAGCACCACAGAAAGCGGTATCATAAGTAATTAAAATGCAGAGAGCCTGGCGTCAGAACGAGGACTAATAAGGCGGCTTCAGCACGTTTTTCAAAGGTGTGTTAGACACAACTCAGGGAAGGGCTGGTGATGCTCCCAGGATGAGATGATTACAGAGTGGACGTGGCATTCACAGACACTGATGCTAAAGGTGCCCCGGCAGGGTTTTAAGAACTTGTTTCATGAAATGTGAGAATGGAATATTTTTATGAGTATAAAATATTGAAAATAAATTATGAGACTTTCAATATGTACGTGTGATAATAGATTAAATAACCTCAGCATATGTTGCAATACATTATCTGTTTGTACACCTAGGTTTGCACCAAAACAGTGAAGATGTCTTTGTATTCAAGGTCACATGCAGTTTTTACTACTGTGAAGATTTGATTAATGACTGTCTCCCTAAGGATGTGAGTGCCACAAGAACGCAGCAGCCCTCCAGCCTGACTTCCTGTGTCATTTCCCAGGACGTGGAACACATTCGTTGTTCATTGAGACATCAGATAAAAATACTACTTATTTACATAATTGCATGACCTAGAAACTCTGGAGAAACTGAAGCAGAAACTTTAACAGAAAGTATTTTCATGAGAGATAAGACGTTTTACTATCTTTAGCCCTAGCGTTAATCAAGATGATTATATATATTCAGAAATGTATGCAATGTTTTTCTTTTTTACTCTTTGCAAAATAAATGTTTCACATTTATGCTAAAGATATTTCTAGGGTCACTGTTAAAATTTACTCAAGAAGGTCAAAAAAGCCATTCTTACAGCTATGAGACCTGATCATGAGAACTGTGCTAACCACTACTTCCTGAGCATTCACACCTGGCGTTCATTGATCCTATGGTGACCCCAGGGATTGGCTGTCACCTCCAGTTCACAAGGGGGTGAAGCTGAGGCTCTTGAGTGTAGCAGCCAGCCTGCAGCACCTCACTCAACTCCCATGATAATTTTATGATTACTGTCACCTCTGCTTTACAGATGAGAAGACACAGACCCAGCCTAGGCAAGGTTAGAAACTTGGAGGACCAGAGTGCAGGGAGCACACCATGGGATGCAGGAGGCAGGGAGAGGTTGGGAAACCAGGTGAGCGTGGGCTGTACCCGATGTGCTACTCGGTGAGATCATGTCTGTTTGTCCCCCTCTGCTTTCCCAGTTATTTTTCCCGGTAGACTGGCCACTGCTTTAGTCATTTTCTTGCTCATTTTCTTGATTCTTATTCACCCCATCGCTAAAGGAAACGTTTAGCTACTGCAACCAGTGTACATAAGTGGGTTGCATAAGAGAAAGGAGACAAGCCAGGACTGGAGACTTCATTTCTAAAGAAGGATTTTAAAGCCGAGCGAGAGCTATTTCACAGAGCAGGTCATGACGCCCAGGCTCTCCGTGCCTTTTCATCACTATGCCAACAGGCTGCTCCTGCTCTGCCTGCAGGAGAAGCGGCTGACATCCCAGTGCTCGGGACAGAGGGGAGAGCTTGACAAAAACCAAAACCACAAACAGCTCCTTCCCTTTGGATTTCAGTGAGACAGGCGAAAAGATCCCTTAGAGGAAGTCAAAACCCCTATTCTTGCCTTCAGAAAAGACCTGAAAGGGAAAATGTTGGGGGTCTTCTCCCCTGGCCAAGTAGGCTAATAAAGCAGGCGCCATGGTCTCCTCGGGCCTCCTGCAGACTGGCAGAAAACTCCCTGGTTTCATTTGACTTGGCTCTTAGGGCGCTGCTAATTGAAGGAGCAAAAGGGGTCCCCTAACAAGTACCTCCTGGGGAGGGTTCCAGGGGAACCCAGGGAGACTAGTTTTATCTTTGCATTTCTTTTTTTTTTTTTTCTTTTAAAGAGAAAAAACAAAACAAAACAGAACAAAGCAGTTTGGAGCAAACCAATGCAAGTAACACAGGATTTCAAAACAAGACAACAGGAAAGCAACAGTGGCTACCATAGTGTCTCTCATTTTCTTCAACATCTGCATTTCTTTGGATTAAAAGGACAACGACTCAAAGAATATTTGTTTCCTGATTTCCCAAGTTACTACCAGAGACATCATGCCAACTATGTAACAGATACCTCACTGATAGATGAGCAACCATAAAATTTCCCGTGTGTCAAGTATTTTACTAGGCGTTTGATACTTAAAATACAGCTCACCTGATTCTTACGGCAACCTCACCTGCAGGTATTGTGTTGCCCATTCTGCTGGATAGGTGGGTAAACTGAGGCCTAGAGGTGCGAAGTGTGACTGCCAGGCTCATGGAGGCCGGCTCAGGCTCCAGCTTCTGAAGCCCCTGTGCTGTCCACTCTGCTCCTGGGCTTTGACATGTGTTCCAGAGCAAAATGTGCACGTTTCAGTAGGGACAGAGAGCCAGGTCAGTACTTCCCTGTTAGCTCTGACTGATTGCTCCGTTACTAGTCCCGGCTACAGCTGCTGCTTTTCCTTACTTCTCACATCAAACGCCTGGAGTAGTCAGTCATTGTATGATCCCTGTTCTACAAATGAGGGGACTGAAGCACAGAGAGGGTAAGCACCTGCCGAGAGTCTTAGAGTCCTTTCACGGTACAGTTCAGCTATAAACCAGTTCTCTCTAGTCACATACAAACCAGAGCCCATCGCCTTACTTTATGGACTGGCTCCATACCTTTGGCACAACCAGTCAAGACCGCACGCTCTGTCTTCCACAGTTCTGACCAGCTTTCGGTGCCTTTGACAAAGCCAGGCTAGCTCTTGGCAGATGGAAGACACCCCGCTAGAACCCTAAGAGCCAGGCTCGAGGGGGGGCGGTTCTTAGAGTAACATGCGAGAGTAACACACATTCCAAGCCTTTTCACAAATGAGTTATGTTCTTCTTGATGAACAAATATACCCAGCATGGATTGGACCTTGTGTACAACTTAACTAAAGAAGTAATGTTCATGTAAAGTCAACTGAGTTAAAAAAAAAAATATTCAAGAGGGAATGGAGTTGCCTGGATAGATCACCAGGCAGTTTCATTTCTGTCATCACTTTTTATTATGTTGCCTTAGTTGAGATGTGAAACAGAAGAAGTTACTGGGAGTTAAATCCGAAGGAGCAAGCAAAAGAATCCCATCCCCAGTGTTCTAACTGCTCTGCGCCTGTACAGAAAATCTCTGAAAGAACAAGGCAAGATTCATGAGTGACACGCACGTTCTTTTCCAAATCGCGGAAGGCAGTGTACTTGATTGGAGGATAAGCAGATGAAACAGACTGCTTTGCTGGATTTTGTTGCATGATCAGACACATAAACTTCTATCTGTCCCCAAAAGAGTTATCTTCCCCCAAAATGTAATCAGCATT
Organism: Hydrochoerus hydrochaeris; assembly: GCA_004027455.1. Lineage (NCBI taxonomy): Eukaryota > Metazoa > Chordata > Mammalia > Rodentia > Hydrochaeridae > Hydrochoerus > Hydrochoerus hydrochaeris. Next base: position 83,223 of record PVLA01004453.1, read on the forward strand.
AACCATATCTATAACCATCCAGATATAACTGAGTGAGCTGTGATTGGAAAAAACTGGTATCCATGAGAACAAGGAAAAAAAAATTTTTTAAAGATTTTTCTGAGCTGGACTGAATGAACATCCCTGGTTGGTGTGCTGCAGCCCTGGGCCAGAGGAGAGCACAGAAGGAAGGCCAAGGTGACACCGTCCACCTCTTCGCAGATGAGGGCAGGGCCAGTGAGATGCTCCTCCTGCTTTGCCTGGTGGTGCAAACTTTGAGTAGCACAGTCTGCAGTGGAAAGCAGGGTTTGACACCTGGAGGGGTGAGTGGGCATTGTTGCCCTTGGAAGGAGAGAGGGCGAAGCGATAGTGCCCTCAGGAACGAGAGTGGCAAAATCCCCTTAGCTCTTCAGTTCTCCTCCCGCTTTTTGCTTTTCTATGTAAGACATCCTAGGGAATCGGGGGCATTTTATGTCTCTGGTGGTTGTCTTAACCAGTGATAGTAAGGAGTAAAGCCCAATTATTTATAAAGCTACAAAAGAGACTAGGGAAGAGATAAAGCATCTTAGAGAGTGGAGGTAATTTAGTATTTGAAGGATTTTCCTACCTCCTAGAAAAGCAAGCTGCCCCATTTGTATGCTGCTGTTAGGTACAAAGTGGATTTACAGCGATGATGAAGAACCTCAGATAATGTAAACATGGCAGACATACAAATTATTTGATTACAAGATTTCAAAAACTGTCTTTATGGTTTATTCAAGTACATTGTTTCTATAAAACCCATTTCAGGGCTCAGGCTTCCCCAAGATATGAATGGGCTAACAACAGTTCTAAATTTCTACTCTAAGTCTTTCCTGAAACTGTCATTTATTAATAATTGCTATTTAACCTTGGAGGAGAAAGACAGAAACATGAACACAAAATTTTCTACTAAGTAGCTTTTCTGTAAATCACGTAAGATGTTATTCCTTTTATAAATAAAAGACTTTCTATTTTTTTAGGCAAAAATATTAAACCGTTTTAACCAGATTATGCAAATCAGCTTAACAAATGCAATGACACAATATAGCAAATTTGTTCCAATTTTTACCTTCAGGTAGGTGACTGGACCCAGAGCCTCCGTAGAAAATAGAAGTTGGATCTCCTCTGTGCACACACACAGCCAGGAAATCAAAGTTTGACAAATGCCCAAGAGAAACTCTTTAAATCCCTTCCCTCGCTGGGTCTGCTTCTTTGCCCAGGGCAGTCAAGCCCACTGGAGTTGAAATTCTGCTGCCGTGTCAGCTAGTCAGGGTCTGAAGTGACAGAGGAGACTCTGGAGGTTGGCACCAGCGAGGCTTTCAGACTGCTATCGATTTTGCTGCGGATTCCTGGCCTTCTGCAGCAGGGAGCCTCTCCCCTGAGGGCACCGCGAGCTCTGCGGGCAGAGAGACGGGAGGGAGGCAGATGGGAGGCTGCTGCCGGCGCCCAGGGGGTTAACAGCCCTCACACGCTCCTTCTCCCAACCTCGCAGCTTGGCCAGAATATAAACAGTTGGCTTCTCCCTCAGTTTTTCTTTGTCAAACGGTTCTGAGAGATTTTACAAGCAGGATCCCTTTGGGGGGGGGAGGATTTTTATTTTAAGACTTTGAAAAGAAACTTCATGCTGTTGTTTCTTCCTGCAGGAGCAGAGGTTAAAGAAGAGAAGGGTAATTGCCGCAGAGATGTTTGGACGTTACTCAATGGGAAATGGTTCTCACAGACCCAGCCAGGATTTTACAGCCCGGTACTTGGGCTGCGGGAACACTGTCTAGGGGTGCGCTTTGGCAGTGTCGGTTTGTGTGGACGCCTGTCTGCTCATTCAGGGATGCTGCGGCTCTTACCCTGTTCCCCCTCTCCCCCCAGCTCCCCCTCTCCCCCCAGCTTCCTGCCGTAATGCAGGCTGACTTTGGGTCCACAGCAAGGAGTTCTCCTGTGAAACGGGCTGCTTATTTTTGACATAGCCTCCTGGTTGTTCATGCCATCTCTCCTGTGTTTGCTGCGCATTTATTGTGTCAGACACTGTGCCGGCAGCTTCTTAGGCATCGCATCGGTTGATCCTCCCTGGTCTATCAGAGGTGGAGTGTGCTGTGCTCCCGGCTGAGGATCAGGGGAGCACACTGGTTAGGGCTGCAGTATTTCAAGCCAAGCAGGCTGGATTCACACAGCGGCTTTCCCCCTTCCAAATTGTATGACCTGAGGCAAGTTTTATAACCTAAGCTTCTATGTCCTTACCCATAAGATGGGGCTTCAAGCCTGGAAACGATAGCAACGTTTATCTTAGGCATTTCTTCTGAGTGTTAAGTAATTTAATACAGGAAACTGCACAGAATACCCTTGGCTACCTAGTAGGCACTCGATAAATGTTATTAGCTACAGTGGTTCATATAAGAGGAAATCAACTCTTGGTAAGGCAGAGCAGTTTTTCCAGAGTCTCCAGCCAAGACTAGCATGGTGGGATTCCAAGCCAGACACCTCAGTGGATCGTCACTCTTGTATGCTACTCAACTGTAGCACCTCTTTCTCAGCGAGCTGTTGAGTCCCTTGAAAGTCCAGGATATGTGTCCTCTCTGTCCTCCAGATGCCTAAGTGTTCTGCCTGCTGTAAATGCCCCAGTAAAGCTGGGTCAATAGTGGTCATTTAGTTTAGCTTAGATTTTCCCAATGTATACTGCAGTCTTTTTGCAAAAGCAAAACAAACTAGTAAAAACAACACAAGATAAAGCAAAAGAGTAATAAAACCCAGGCTATCCTTTTAGGTAAATATGCCCTCCACCATATCTCTCAAAGGACCTTAGAAATATTTGCCTTATTTATTTTCAGAACGTTACAAGAGAAAGGTAACAGGAATTATCTCTCTTTTGCAGTTGGGGGAATTCAGGAGCAGAGGAAACTGGGCAATCTGCCTAGGAACCAAAAAACAAGTCGCAATGCAGCTGGAAACAATCTCAGTGTTGAGGAGCAGGGTTATGTACTCCAGGCTGCCCTTCCAGGGACAGGATGAGAGGATGTGACATGCCTGTGCCTGTGACAATGGGCTATTTTTCCTCAGCCAAGGTCCAGTATGCAAGTGGTCTCCTTGGAGGAAGGATGAGGGGTGGGCCTGTTTGTCCGGCTTTTCCTGGTCTCCGCGCTCATCTGGTCTCAGAAGTGGGGAAGACACGGGCAGGTCGCCCTCGGGGGCTTAGGGGGGCGGTGAGGACACTGGTAGGTAGGTAGCAAAAACAGGTTTTGCTTAAGTTGGCCAGAAGATTTTCCTAGGACTCAAAATATTAGCTTCTGATTTGAACTAACATTTCCCATTTGTTTGAGATGGCTGTATGAGGTTGAATTCCAGTAATAACATCAATTCAATGAAAATGTAGAGTTTTAGCTAGAGAACTATGGAAAAAGGGTTGACAAACTAAACATTTAAAATATTTTTTTATAACACTAAAATTCACATATTTCTACGAAATGATCAAAATAACCTTTCTTATAGATATCTAGTTAACATAAAAATAATTTGATTTAAGCAAATTAATTTGTGTCATAAATTTGCATATGTATGTAGAGAGTTCATTTGTACAAAGCAAAGCTTGAGAATTTTTACTTTTGGCTTTACAGGTTGTTTTCTTAATCTTCAAAATTGTTATACAGACTCACTGTATTACTTATAACTAGGGAAGAGAAAAATGCATAGTAAGAGCTGAAGCGGTTTTGAACTCAATGTCTTTTTGTATGGCTTTATTTTGGGAATACTCGTTGGCAGGTACCCAAAGTTTTATTGTTTCTGAACCTGTGATTTCTAAAACAATTTATAGCTCAAGAACCTGCAAACAATAAGCCTATAACAATAGCTGCCTTCCAGATGGAGCTGTAGATCAGATTTAGAAAATTTATACAGTCATTAACAGTAATGGTTGAATTTCGATGAAGAATTTACTCTGTTCCTACCTATGAGCTCACCGAGGTATCCACACTCCTGGGAGAATTCTAGGCTGTAGCATTCTTTTTAACCTTTTAGTGTTGAGGTTTCTTTTGAGAATTTGATGAGGTTTGGGTGAACAGCTGAAGCCCATCGATGAACCGATCCCTGACTGCTGCTCTCCTTCAGGGCTTCTATGAATTAAGAACCCCTAAATCAGAGGAGGACCAGAGGACACATTATTTCATCAGCCCTCCGTGTCTGTGGATTCTGTGTCCCTGGAGCCTATCAACTGTGGATCAAAAATATTTGAAAAAAACTACAATGGTTCTTAACGGCTGTTTCTTAGCCAATTCAGTGTGGCAGCTACTTGCCTGGCATTTATATTGTGTCATGTATTATAAGTAAGCTAGGCATGGTTTACAGTATGTGTGTGCAGGTTACTGTGCTTTGTTACCACAGGGGCTTTGAGCATGGTCAGGCGAGTACCTCTGGGGTTCTACACTGACTTCCTTGTGCATATGGATGGATGACTGCCATCAGTCGTCAGGCATTGAGCTTCTTTGTTACAGCCAGCACGAGCCCCTGCGTGACAGGAGTCTCAGAGACAAGACATGCTCTGGTTGTCAGAAGGTGGCAGGACTCCTCGGAGTCCTCAAGGGCCCCGGTAGGAAATGAGTTTGGGTGCAGAGATCTTCAGGTAAAGCAGACTGTCTGTAGCAGTATCGTCGTGGGAGACCTGAACTGTGGGACCCTCTTTCTTATTTACCCAATGCAGTAGTTTGCTAGTACTCCCATAACAAACTACTACACACGGGGTAGTTCAAACTGGAGCTCTGGACGTGGAACCCCAAGGTCAGGCTTCTCTGAGGTCCCTCTCCCTCATGGTGTCCTAGCATGGTCTCTCTCCATGACTCTTGTGTCTTTGTTGAATTAGACTTCAACCTGATGATCTCATTTCATCTTAATTTTCTCTTTAAAGTCTCTGTCTCCAAAGAGTCACACTGGGGATGAAAGAGTCAATGTATGAATTTTCTTGGGGAAAACAATTCAGTGCATAATATCTCACTGTGTCTTTAAACCCTTGATGTTTGATTCTTTATAGGTCTTGCTTTGGAAGCTGACATTCAGGGGCTAATTCTAGATTGGGTACCGACCTCTGCCTGTACAGTACCCCCTGACCACCAGCATTACCCTTGGGTCCTGGCACTGAATCATCTTCGGTTTCTCCGTTCAGTCTTGGTTATCAACCCCTAGGTCAATTTCTGACTATAGGCTTTTGCGGGAGTTTGCCGTAGTCATTCTGCCCCAGCCCGGCCCACTCTCTCTATTAGGTCTTAGGCTCAAGTTTGTCACGCAGGAGGCAATAAACAAGCAAGAAAGCATCAAAATGTGCACAATCCTTTGTTAAATAGAATGTGACTAATGAGATTAGCCACTTCCCCTAATCATATTCTTTGAAGCAAAAGAAATAAAAATAAAACAGTTAAGACAGGTTAGGACTAGTTGCATTTTATATATTAAACAGTTTAACCTTTGTACGTTAGGTGAAGAGAGCTCTGGAGAGCTTTTTTTGTTGATGGTTAGGAAGTGTAGGAAGTATCAGGATATGTTATGCTGCAATAACAGAGGGCCCCAAAATACCAGAGACCACAATAAAGGTTTTCATTACTGGTGTTATTTTGTTTTACTCATTCTACCTCTTTGTCACAGATCCACTGCCATTATGTTACACATCTTCACTCCGGGATCCAGGCTGACAAAGCAGTTCCTTTGATAGAAGAAATAGATATGGAAAATTATGTTTGGTTCTTAAATCTGCTGGGTGTGATATAAGTCACCTCCACCTGCATTTGGTCAATGAGAGTGAGTCATAGGAGCACTGGCTTCGGTGGAGCGCAGAGTGTGATCTTCCCGCCTGCTCAGGACCCACAGGTGAGAGAGCCAGAAGATGGGTGTTAACCAGGAACGGGAGTGTGGAAGACCCTTTTGAAAAAGTATTAGGAAAAGGGATAAAAAAAGATAGAACAAATAGAAGCAAAAGTTTACAAAAGAAGGGAGAGAAGAGATAAAGGGGAAAAGGTAGAGGATCATAAGGGAAAAAAGTGTGACAGCTCTATAAAAAATATGAATAAATACTGGAGGGAAATGTGAACAATAGAAATATAAGAAGTTAACATATGACACATGTAAGGAACTCTACCAACTCAACAGGAAGACAAAATGACTTGATTTAAAAAAATGGTGGAAAGATTTCAATGAATGGTTCTCCAAGGAAGCCAGCCTGTGCCCAAAGCACTTGGCTTCACTGCCCATTAAAGAAATGCAGATGAGAACCACAGTGAGCTCCCACCCCAGGTAGGATGGATCTTACCAATAAGACAAAAGGTAGCATGTGCTGGTGAGGATGTGGAAAAGAGGAAACGCATTGCTGGTAGGAATGTGAGTTAGTACACCTGTTCTAGAAAACAGAAAGTTCCTCAAAATAATTACCATGTGATCCAGCAAGTTGAAAAGTCACCTGCACATCCATGTTTATTGCAGCGCTACCCACAATAGCTAAAATATGGAGTTGGCCTAAATATTTATTGTATCACTCAGCTCTCCTGTTGCTGGGAGACAATAACTGAGATCCACAGTTCGATGGCGAGAGGTTTTATTTGGACCATAGTTTTGGTTGAGATTTAGCCTGTGGTCAGCTTGCTCCAAGGCAGAAACATCATGGCAGAAGAGCCAAGCTGCTTAGATCATGAAAGCTGTGAGGTGGAGCAGGTGACAAGCACAGACATGGGGCCAGGGACCATATAAGTACCCAAGGCCACGTCTCCACGACCCAGCAGACTCCTCCAGAGGTGACTTCACCAAACCCCTAGGAGACTCCCAGGCCAATCAGGCTGTCACAGCCAAGCTTAATCATCACATCCATCCACAGGTGAGTAGATGGAGGAAATGTAATGCATGCATACACAGGCGCACACACACACACACACACACACACACACGCTCACACACCCACATGTGCACACGCACACATGAATTCTTTACAGCCAAGAAAAAGGAAAGAAAAGAAATTGTGCCATTTACTACAACATGAATGAACCTGGAAGACAGTAAGTGATTATAATGAGCCAAACAGAAGAACAAATTCCGCAAGGTCTTGCTCACATATATACTTCAAAAAAGTTGATCTTGTTAAAGTAGAAGGTTTCGTGGTGATGACACAAAGCTGAAGCAGGTGAGGGGAAGGAGGGCGCTTTGTCAAGGATGTGTGGTTACCCTTAGACAAGAAGCATGAATGTCAAGCTGTCTATGTATAGCAAGGTTGTTATTGTTGATAATGGAATACCGAATTCTTACAAACATAAACGCAGTAGCTCTATGTGTCCTCACTACAGAAGTGATAACGGGTGCTAAAGCTGTAACCAGCTAGGTCTAGCCCTTCCCTGCACAGTGACATTCAGGTCCCTGATGGGCCGACCGCGTATACAGTGGTGGTCCCAGAGGTCGTGCTGCTTAGTGGTATTGCGCCTAGTGTAGTTTGTCTGAGTCCTTCTCTCTTTGTGCAGTGATGAGCTCACATGACAAACTTCCGAGACTGTGTCCACGTCACTGAGAAATGTATACTACTGTGTTTCCATACATCCTCATGTACACAATAAAAGTGTGTAAAGTTATTTGTTAATTAAAAGCTTAAAGGTAAATTCAGGGGTCATCCTAGCTTAGAGCAATACCAATCCTGTGAATCTACAGAGTTTTAAGAAGTGGCTTCAGTTTCCTAAGGCTGCCATTATCAATTTGTTAATTGCCACAAATTGAGGTACTTAAAACCACAAAAACGTATTTTCTTAAAGCTTGAAAGGCTCAAAATGTGAAATCAAGGTGGCAGCAGGTGTGTATCCCTCCAGATGCTTTCAGAAAGATGGCTCGTACCTCCCTAGCTGCTGATGGCTCCCAGAAATCCGTAGTGCTCCCTGGCTTGTAGCTGGATCGCAGCCATGTCTGCTTCTGTCTTCTCATGGCCTTCTCCCTTTGTGTGGCTTCTCTTGATCTCTCTGTGCGCTTTCCTATTCTTGTAACAACACTCATCATTAGATTTTGAGCCCACTGTAATCTATTATGACCTCAACAAAATTATATCTTGAAAGATCCATTTTCAAATAACTCACCTTCACAAGACGACAGGTTGAAACTTGAGCATATCTTTTTGGAGGTCACAGTTCAAAGACTATCTGGCCACCCAAATTTCATTTCTTCCCCAGATGCACCATACATTTTTTTTTTTGTGTGTGTGTGTCCCAGAGATCAAACTCAGGACCTTGAGCTTGCCAGGCAGGCGCTTGTGCCACTGAGCTAAATCCCTGGCCCCCACAATACGTTCTTGTTATCTTGATATTCTTAACTGGTTCCAAATGTTTTAATTCAGCTTCACTTCTAAGTTCCAAATCTCATCTAAGTATTATTGACTCAAAGAGTTTCAGATAACATCATATAAATCATTTAAATTAGGTATGTGAAAGATTTATCCTGGGAAAATTTCTTTCCATCTGTAAAACTAGAAAATAAATGACCTGCTCCTGAAATACAATGGCTTAGGTGAAATTCTTTCCTTCTGAAAGGAGAAAAATGGCAAGAATAAAGGGTCACTTGTTCCGAGCAAATGTAAATGCAATAGAACAAATTCTATTGCATCTCAGCCTGGGAATCAGTGTTTGTGTCTCAGAGCTGTGCTCTTTCTGATCTCTGATCTGTGGAAGCTTGGCTCTCAGAGCCTGCCCTAGCCTTTGAACGGCGCTTGCAGTTGGGCTACTTTGCTAGAGCTGCCGCAGCAAAATACCACAGACTGGGTGGCTAAAGTAGCAGAAATGTATTTATTTCTTTAATCCTAGAGCTCTGAGATCAAGGTGGTGGGAGAGTTGGTTTCCTTGGAAACCTCTTTCCTTGGGTTGCTGATGACCTGCCCTCTTTGTGTCTCCACGTGGTCTGTGTCCTCCGTGTCTCTGTCCTAGTCTCCTCTTCCTCTCAGGTCACCAGCCACACTGGATTAGGTCACACTGATAGGACTTCATGTTAGCTTGAGTCCTGCAAAGGCCCTGACTCCAAATACAGTCACGTTCTGAGATGTTCAACAGATGGATTTTGGAGCAACACACCTCTAGCCCACGACAGCGATCATCCCTCCCTTCTCTCAAAGGGAACCCCATGGTTGCAGCCCGAAAGAATTCTGGAAGTCTGAAGGCCTTTTTATCTCATTTCTGTCCCTTCCGGCTCAGGCTGCCAGCATTTCTGGCATTCTCAGATGCACCCTATGGGGCCACACCCCCGACAAGAGGACCCCACTCAGCACTGTCTGAATGGCAGGACCCTGAAGAATGTTTCTGCTTCTTTGAAGAAGATCGTCTGGATCTCACCCACTCACACACCTCAGCTCCACAGCAAAAGCTGTCCTGTCACTGGCTGGTCTTCTCCTGAGAGTGGGCCTCTCATAGTTCACAGCATTCTCTGTAGGAATTCTCAAAACTACTGTCCACCATTCCTTTTTGCTCCACTTATGTTTTTCCTGTCATATCTTACTATAAACAGCAAAGGAACATCAGGCCACACCTTCCACACTTGGTTTTGGAAGTCTCCTCAAAGTAAACAAAAGAAGAAGAGGAAGAAGACGAAAAACAGAAATACAAGAGAAAGAGACCTCAGCCAAATACCGAGGTTTATCACTTAACAAGTTCTGCTTTCATTTAACAGCAGGTTGTAATTCAGCCAAGTCCTTGACATTGTTTTACAAGGTTTACTTTCTCTACTGGGTCAGGTTGAAGAACATGTTATCTCTTTCTTCTGGTCCTCTCCAAGAACACTGTTAATATTTATATTCTATCAACATCTGATCATGATAACACACACATTCCTTATGACGACAACTGTGTTCTATCACTTCTTTTTGAGACCTTACCAGAATCTCCTTTCATGTTCATGTTTCTACCAGCAATCCCTTCGTGGCAACTTTTGTTTCCTTCTATTAAGCACTTAAACTTTTTCCCAGCTACTATTGTCACCCCAATCTAAAGCCACTTTAACATTTTTATGTAACTTATTATAGTAGTATGTGCCACTCTCAGAGCCAAAATCTGTACTGCTTACCAAGGACTGCCAGAACAGTTTCCTCAAAAAAGATGGCTTAAAAAAACCTCAAGAAATTTGTTTTTCCAAATTCTGGAGGCTAAAAGTCAAAAGGTAAGGTGTAGGAAAGACCCCATGCTCTCCTGGAGCTCTTCCTAACTGCTGATGGCTTCCAACAGTCTTTGATACTCTTCGGCTTGTAGCAGAATCACCCCAATCTGTCTTCATGTAGCGTTTTCTCCTTCACATAACACATCACCCTCATTTCTTATAAGAACACCAGCCACTGGATGTAGGGCCCACCTCGGTCTAATACGACTTTCTGAATAGATTGCGAAGACTCTATTTCCAAACACGACCCCATTTGCAGGTGCCGGAGGCTGAGACCCGAACCTACCTGTGTGAGGGACATAGTGTACCACATACCTCGTAGGGTGCAGATTTAACACTACAATTTTGGTTGACCAAAGGGGATGAGGAACCTATGATTTGTAGTACAACTTGTAATGTTCCATAATGTGAACAATTTCAGAAAAAGGCTATAAAAGTATTACATAAAGCAGAAGTCTGTGACCTTCCAGAGCCCTATGGTGCTAAGTTTAATTTTGTTCTTTTCTGTAGCTTCTCTGCAGATAGGTAATGAAATATTTCTAAAGTCCAACTTTGTAAAAGAAAACCTGGGAATGGGGACAGTTTGGACAGTTTATTCACCAGAAAAACCCCAGATGTAATTTTTATCTGAAGTTGGGTTCTGAACTCTGTCCCACAGCTTTGGCTTGAGTCTAGTTTCATGCTGTACAGCAGAGAGCTGGCCTGATCTGAAGGGTGAGTGGGATGGATCCAGGAAGATGAGCCAAAGACCTCCTGGGAAAGACTCATTCTAAGTGAGCAGGAAGCGAGGCAGACAAGATTCGTACAGTAATCATCGCTGGATGGTGGAATCGTTTATTTCTCTTAGCTTTGACCCCAGTCTAACTATCCCTGGACTCACTGACAAAGGGAGATGGGTTGAAACAGAAAAGCAGTTTTCACCGAATCTCTTGAAACACCGGGGCTCCCCAGCCCTGCTTTTGTACCAGTGTGACTCAGTGGAACAAGAAGCAGCGCAGACTTTGCATATGGAGGATTCCAGAGGACACAGAGCCCCTCTGGGCTCTCAGCCATGGTTTGGCATGGACCATGATGGTCATGATGGTGATGGGGACACTCCGGGTGCTTGTGGCAGAGGTGCTGACTGGCAGTCAGAGCTCAGTAGTCGCATCCCCGGCAGCATCGAGCAGTGGTCCTGGTGCCCCTGAGAGATGGTGGTGTCTGGCAAACAGTGCAGCTTAGCTGGCGTCGCAATGCCTGCTGGGATGTGGCCAAACTGTGGGCCTCAGAGCACAGCTGGCCTCATGGATCTTCCCAGGCAGAGGATATCCCCACAGGGCCCAGGGAGAGACAACAGAACGGGTGACATCATGGGATAACTGGACTCTGTGCACACATGAGAAATCTCTGAGGTTGTCCAGAAAACAATGATTTTGTGTAACTTTGAGGTGGAGGGCTGAGTTTTACAGATATAAAGTTGAGAATGAAAGAGATAAAATTGTATTCATGTGGAGAAGGAAACAGGACATCTTAACACTGATTTTTCCCTCGTGGAATTGCCCTTGCTCTAGTCTGACTGATGTCCACAGCTGCTTGTGCGGCACACCCCTGACAGTATTCCGCGTCTCTGGGTGGGTGCCTTTGTCGTAGCTGCTCTGTTTCCTTTCCGTCTTTATGGAATCCTTCCTCACAATAGTGAGAAATCCTGGGGTTTGTTGTTTGAGTGTTTTATCATCTAAGAAGTTTTAATACTGCTAAAAGAATCCAGAAGTACCCAGTCTGGTGGCATCCAGTCATCCACGCAGACTGCTGAGCTTCAAGGCCAGTGCCGCTGAGTCCCAGCCCAAAGAGTTACACCCAGGCACATATTTCAGGAGGTTTGGGGCTGAAGTTCATCGCCTACAGCTTTCTTGTCTCTTCAGTCCTTCGTGACTGCCTCCGTAGCTGACCATCCAAAGACATCAGAAAGGCCTGACGGGAGCTTGCTCAACACTGACGCCCCTGAACTCTGTTAGGAATAAGCTGGACCTCACCAGCTAAATCATTCTCTGAGGGTGGGCTGTATGCTCCAAATTGCTGTCCCGAAGCATAGTGAGAACCACTGAGCCAGGCAGAACTGAGTTCAAGTCCCGGCTCTGCTGATTGCACTTGGGCTCAAGAAATAACGATGATGATGGCCACAGGTCAGGAGGACAATCAAGACTGGTGCCTGCTCAGTAGAGCCTTCTGGAAGGATGTAGAACACCTCCTCTTTTCATGGGGACTGCTACCGCCTTCTGCGAAGAATGATTTTTAGGCAGAGGGATGCCGTGGATCCTTTCTGTCAAGCTCCGCACACACAGCAGCTGTTCACAGCAGCCCCCCGGAGGGAGCCCTGAGCCCTGGTCTTTACTTGGACAGAGCCCTCACTGCATGGGAATCAGGCTTGGCTGTACCCAGCAATGTGAGCTATGCAGCTAGCTACTCCTTTGTTCTGACCTTACCTGGGAAGAGACAAGGCATCCTGCTTAGCAGAGCACTTGGTGTCTCGGTCTCCTGCCCGAGGGAGAAACAGCTGGTCTTCATTATGCTTCAGCGCATTTGACTAGCGAGAGATGTCTTATTCATGAAGATGGAAGTTTATGTTTGGGGCTTCTCCCGGGCGCGGTCACTTTGCTCTCATTAGGGAGAAGCTACCCTCCTCCAACTGCTATTTTCTGGCTGTAGAATGAGACATTTTAGACTAAGAAGGGCTGCTGGTGTAATGAAAGGATCCTACTTGGGAAATTTCTTCTTCAAACAAGAGTTTTCATCTTTTTGTTGATTTTTGTTGTTGTGGCTGTTGCTGATTTTTCATTGGTGAAAAAGCAATATGGATTTTATGTGGCCTGGCTTGGTCTCCAGCAGTATTAGGAGAACCAGATTAGGGCTGTGTGGCGCTCCAATGGCATCCATGGACTGACAACTCAAAAAGAGACAAGGTGAGCAAGTCCCTGCTGGTTTCCAATTTTTCGAGAATTTTATCACCACTCCCCCAAGGGACCTTCTCCCCCATAACATTAAAGATGAACTGTATACTTGTTTAAGCGCCACGCCTCTATCTGTATTTTATGTATGAAATAGTAGAATTCCAACTGTCCCTTCTGCTAACCAGTGTTTACCCCTCGACAGACAGCAAGCGCCACTCGCTGGCTGAAGCGCGCCTCATGCTCGGTGGTGTCCACAATCTGCTATGGTATAACCAACTGGGAACAGTAGCTTATGGCTGGAGAGACTGAGTCATCCATGCTTTTCTGGGGAACTCTGCCTCTAGCAGTCTCCATCACTCCATGAGCAATTGTGAAGGGACCGGGGGAGTAACTTTTTCAAAACACTACGGTTGTTTTTCTCAGGAAATGCAGCTGAAACACTCATCATCACGACTTCCTCCCACCTTGTTAGTACTTGCTGTACCAACTAAAGTTTGTTGAGATTTGGCAAAAAAGCAGGGCAAACTTCTTGCATGTATTCCCTTTATTAGCTCCACAGTTATGCTCCTTCTGACAGCCCAGTGACTCGTGCTGGCTGCTTCCCTTCCTGGGGACCCACACTCCCAGGGCCACTGCCCTCGGGGACTGGGAAGGTTGCAGGAGTGGGCTGTGATTGCTGGCAGCTGGTGCTTAGCCTTGGTGTCAGGTGAGAGCGTGGGACCTGGGGACTGGAAAGGGTGTGGTCCCAAAGGTGGCAGTAGCTACTCAACTGTGTAGTTTTATTGTCACTGAGAAATCCGTTTGCTGCTTCCAGAGATTTCACTGTGGTGAAGAGAAGATGGAATCTAAATCTTTATGTGATTATTCAGTATCCATCAATCATGTTTGGGACAAATACAGCAGGTTTAGGTGCTGGGTTGGGCCTCTGTATACCTGCTTTTGGCCTCTGTTCCAGATACTCCTTCACCCCAAACTGGGCTCCCCCTTGCACTGTTTCCATCCTCTCCAATCCTGCTGTTCTCCTGGTTAAATGCTTGCATAGCTCCCCCTGCCTGCCAGGTCACTGTGCTCCCAGCAGCTAGGCACTGAAGCCACCTGCTGCTTTATGTGATGTTGCTCCTTTGCTTATCTGAAAGTCTTTTTCTCTTTTCTTTGCTTTGCAGTTTTCTGCCTCTGTGCTTTTACTTAGTGTGAAGTAAAACATTTGAACACTGGCCAGTGTTTCTTCTGCCTGAACCCTTCATGCTTAAATCCCCCAATTTTTCCAGGGCCCACTTAGATGCCTCCTTCCCAAGCAGTCCCACCTCACTGCATCTGGTAGAAAAAGTGAGTATTTCTCTGGACTCTACCAGCTTGGGAATGAAGATCTGGGGACACCTGGGTCCGAGTTAGTGCCACATCCGTATTCACCCTGGCTCAGAGGGAGCAATCCAGCCACCTCCCTTTGCATTTTGTCTCTGGTTTTTGTCCTGGGTCACAAGGGAAGAGCATCTTCACTTACTCTTTGCCTTCAGCACTTTTTAATTTTTGTAGTGAACCCTCGCTGATTGTGTAAGGGCCCCCTCTTCCCTACTAGGTCATCCCTTCTCGCAGGGACCATTTCTTACATCATTTCAATTCTCCACGGTGGCAAGTACTTCATAAATGAGTATTTTCACCTCTGCCAAAGGCTGCATCCCCAGATCATTCTTCCCGTGCTTCCCAAAGGCCACAGCTCTGCTTTCACTATGGCACTCGAAGAGGACCAGATGGCGGGAAGGCAAATACAGAGAAGGGCGTGCAGTGAGCCGAGAATCACCAGGCTTCTCTTGCATTTGCTTCGGCTCAAATGCAAAACATTTTAGACATTTTCAAAGCACTGGCCAGTGAAACTGTAATGCAAAGTCCATAGACCTTTGTTTCAATGTGTCATTACACATTTACCAGTTTTTTAAAAGCTGAAATTCTAGGAAGACTGAAGAAAGCGCAATGGCTAGATTACTGGACCTGCAAGAAGGCGCCTGCTTCTTCCTTTGCCGTTTGTGTCCCGCCTGTGCTTGAAAGTGGCCACAAGAGGGGAGTGTGAGCCGCATGAGCTTAGCAAGCAGCGGACTGTGTGAGTCAGGCACCCTCCTGGACGAGGAAATCCTGCCGGGGAGGGGACAGCACACCCAGCACTCTCTCTCCAGCAGGTTGTCAGAGAATGAAAGTGAGTTTTCTCTTTCTGCATCCAGAGAGAATATGAGTGGCAGACACTCTCCTGGCTGGAACAGGTCCTTACGGTGAAGTCTGAAATGTTCAGTCCTTGCTCTTCCATCACACTGTCATTATTAATTATTATTACGATTATGATTATTTTATCTTTGCATGACACCGGAACCCGGAGAAAACCACGTTCCTGGGTTCTCTGGCTTTGGCTTCTTTGGAATGGTTTATATTCACCTTTGACTCAGCCTCTCTCAGTTCCCTGCGTTGTGGGAACGCCTTAAAAATAGCTCTTTAAAGTGCACTGTTGTATCCACAAATGGATGTTGTCTATAATTTCATAAAATACTCCCTTTCTGGGGACCCACGGGAGGAATTTTACTTAAACTACGCAACTCTTTCGGTTCGCTGGTGGGTCTTCTCTTATTCTAGCAGTATGCAGGGCATGTTTGTCTCTGGTGGGCGCTGCTGGGTGCTGGAGACAGGACAAGGAACAAAGAGGGATTTCTGTCCTGGAGCTTCCGGTCAGTGGAGTCGACAGATGTTATTTATTGCTTAGATGAATGTGTGGGTGACAAATGCAGCTGCAAGAGACGTGAAGGACAGGGACTTGCTCTGTGAGTATAGCAGGGGGTCTGTCCATAGCTGTGCTACCTAAAGGGTAAGGGACATTTGTGACCCCAGGGGGACCACTGTGGAAAGGGAGGGGACCGCCATGCACTCTGCCAACTGGGAGAAGAATTGCAGGTGAGTGGGCAGTGGGGGAAGGGATGGGGCAGGCCAGGGGGCAGCGGGGCCGCAGGTCCTGTGTCTTTCCACTCGTGGGTCTATTTTACCCCGTCATTCCTTCATGAGAAGCACATTTGTGAAACTAGGTGGGGAGTAAACAAAAAGTTTGTTATTTTCAGTTGCACCCTAAGCAGACTCTACCTGGAATGGAGTGGAACCAGGGCCACCGAGGCCTGCTCACACCCAAGGCCACTGCTTGTGATGTCCACTCCTGGTGGATCCTCCCTGTGATGCTGGGAGGAGACTTGGGGCAGCCTTCCTCCCCATCACATGGGACAGAGCTCTTCGTGGAGGATGGGTTTGTGCCTATCTAGGAATAACGGTCCTGCCTTCTGTCTTCTGGTTCTGGGGAGGGTTACATTTGTCTCTTTAAGAGTATCCCATGAATAAGCAGGCCATGTGAGTAAGGAGGCAGTGTTTTATAATTACTTTTTTTTTAAATTCCATTTTATTTAAACATAAAAAGAAAGAAAAAGAAGAAGAAAAAAACCTAAACAACATTTCAGAGCATACCAATCAGGGGGTAACAACATTGTACAGTGTCATCCCCAAATCATTCACCCAGAGCACAAGACATCTGCCTTCAATTGTCTGAACAATATCAGCAAAAATCATTCTCTTCAGCAAACTAGAGAAATCAGTAGTATAACTATCTTAACTATTTTTTGTATACATATACATTATGTTTTTTCTTTCAGCTTCTCACGCTAATGAAACAGTATGTTTA
Organism: Hydrochoerus hydrochaeris; assembly: GCA_004027455.1. NCBI lineage: Eukaryota > Metazoa > Chordata > Mammalia > Rodentia > Hydrochaeridae > Hydrochoerus > Hydrochoerus hydrochaeris. The sequence goes on from PVLA01004453.1 coordinate 99,978, forward strand.
CACATGTGTCTTATTTATTTCACTAATGAGTATGTTCACAAGGTGCCTCCATTTACCTATAAAAGTCTCCAGTTTATCCTTCTTTGTGGCTGAGTAGTACTCCATTGTTGATGGGCATTTAGGTTGTTTCCAAGATCTAGGTATTACAAATTGTGCTGCTATAAACATGGGTGCACATATATCACTGTGGTATGATGTTTTTAATTCTTTTGGAACGGTATCTAGAAGGGAAATAGCTGGGTTGAATGAGACCTCCAATCCTAGTTTTCTTAGGAATCTCCACACTGATTTCCACAGTGGTTGCACCAGCCTGCATTCCCACCGACAGTGGAGAAGGGTTCCTTTTTTCCTCCAGCCCCTCCAGCATTTGTTGTTGGTTGATTTCTGGTTAATAACCATGCTTTCTGGGGGTGAAGTGGAATCTCAGTGTTGTTTTAATTTGCATCTTTCAAGTGACCAGTGATGTTGAACATTTTTTCTTGTATTTATTTGCTGTTTGTATTTCTTCATCTGAGAAGTGAGTATCCATCTTAGATGCCCATTTTTGGATTGGGTTTTTAAATCTGTGAGGACTGATTTTTTTGAGTTTTTTATATGTTCTTTTTTTTTTTTTTTTACCGGGGATCAAACTCATGACCTCGCACTTGCCAGGCAGGCTCTTATGCCACTGAGCTAAATCCCTGGCCACTCTTTGTATGTTCTTGATAGTAATCCTTTGTCTGAGGAACAGCTGGCAAATATTTTTTCCCACATTGTGAGTTGTGTCTTTATGCTGTTGGTGGTTTCTCTTGCTGTGCAAAAGTTTTTCAGTATGGTGAGATCCCATTTGTTTATTTTTTGTGATAGTTCCTGTGCAGTCTGGGTTTCATTCATAAAATCTTTGCCTATACCAATGTCTTCTAGAGTTTTACCTACTCTGTCTTCCAGCATTTTTAATGTTTCTGTTTTAATGTGAAGATCTTTGATCCATTCTGAATTTAGCTTAGAATGTGGTGAAAGAGATGGGTCCAGTTTTCATCTCTGGCATATGTAGAGTCAGTTTTCCAACATTACTTATTCAAGGGGCTGTCTTTCTTCCAGTGAATGTGTTTGACACCTTTGGCAAAGATAAGGTGGCTTAGTGTGTCTGCAGCTGTTTCTGCATCTTATAATGCATTCCATTGATCTTTGGGTCTGGTTTTTTTTTTTTTTTTGCCAGTACCACACTGTTTTTATCACAGTAGCTTTATAGAATAATTTCAAGTCAGAAATTGTGATGTGCCCCATCTTATCTTTGTTGCCCAGGATTGTCTTTGCTATTCCAGGTCTCTTCTGTTTCCATATGAATTTTAGGATTATCTTCTCTCATTCTGTGAGATATACCATTGGACTTTTGATTGGAGTATAACAGTCTGGGAACTACGGCCATTATAGTTACTTTTTAAAGTCAATTTTATTTATTTTAAAACATTTTTATTAGTGCATGCCTGCAGAAGACAATGATCACATTCACGGTGAGCAGTGGTGTGTGTCCATGACCAGCTAAATTCTCTTTACATCCCCTCCCCTCCCGAGAGTTGTCTTCTGAGCTGTGTGTCCAAGGGCATGCTGGCCAGAGGCTGCAGGACTCTGAGGTGGCATGGCCCTGCTCTCCATTACCCCCGTTCCTGGTACTGAGTTGAATGAAAGCTGGAATGCAGACAAAACAAAGCCTGTATCACTACCTCTTCCCTTTCCCCGTGTCAGGACAAAGTCTATTTCTGAGTCACTGTTCATGATAGTAACATATTTAATTTAACAGAAAAGAGGAAAAAATGCAGAAGAGGAAAGCCAGTTGGAGAACCTAGCTGAGATGGTGACCGATGGGAGGACTTATACATTCTGCCTCAGCCACATGGGGCTCCTTCCTCAGCTCCCAAAAGCACCGGACACGTCCCTGCCACAGGACTTCCACTGGCTTCTCGCTCTGCCTGAATGTTCTTTCTGTGTAGAACCATAAGTCTGACTTCTTCACCTTCTTCTAGTTTTCGATTGAATATTGCTTTCTCATTAAGTTGCACTTTGACATCTTATTTAAGACTGGCAATTCCCTTGAACTTCTGATCTTTCTCTCCTCATCTCAGAGGTTAGCAAGCTGACTTCTCAGCACCTGTTCTTGGAAGCTAAGTTTTATTGGGACCCAGATGTAGTCTTTTTTTTTTTTTAATTATTTTACTATCTTAAACAAGGCTGCTCAGGGCCCACAGTGGCAGAGTTGGGAGATGAGATGGACCACAAAGTCTAAACTATTTCTTAGCCAACCCTTTCCTGAAATTTTCCAGTGCTGCCCTGTTTAACTTCTCTCATTTAATTGATAACCTTTACTGTATAGATACCTATACGTCTAGATCTATTTATCTAATATATCTTATTTGTAAAAAATTTCCACATGGGCAGAGAGTTTTTTCTTTGTCCATCAATGGATTCCTAGAATCAACAGTGCACAGATCTTCCATAGCTCTTTGTTGAATGCATGGTTGATAAATGAATAAATACAAAGAGGGCCACAAGACTAGAAGTTATGACCATGGTTACTATTTCAGGGTAACCAGCACTTTTCAGCCAGGGAAGCTGCGTAGGACATCAGCTGTGTTCTCCCCAAAGAGTAGGAAGCCGTGACAGCCACCTTCTCTGAGAAAGTGCTCTGAGCTTTATATACATGCTTACCTTTCCCGGACACCTACACAGCCCCCAAATAAACACGAGAGGAAAAGGCTGCTTTACAAAAGTAAACATCTTTTGTAGCTCTAAATCATTGGTTGTTGTCAGGGAAGTGCTGTTTTCCTGCTCAGACACAGCAATGCCTATTTTTACACTGCAGCCAGACAAGACTTAATTACCGAGGGCTTTTAACCTAGGTCTTTATTTCTCTTAAAAGAAGAGAGGAAGGACCAGCTCACCTTTTGATCAAGGAAATAAAAGGTTCACACTTCCAGTTCCTCCCAGCCAGTGAGGAAGTGGTCTATATGGGTCATGTTTCCCCATCACATCGACAGGCCCCAATTTTCATAAAATGGTCTCAGATCAGCGTGAAACTTGCAAAAACATTATGCATGAAGAGGGTCTAACGAGTATTCTGAAGCTTATTTTTACTTCTGTTCAGTTTCTGATTGCTACCTCGTTTCGGTTTTCAAGAGCACAGGTGTGTCACGCAGGTGCCATTTTGGACAGGTTTGGAGATCGAGCAGGAGCTAAGGGTTCAAGACGCACAGTGGGGCTACCCGGGACTGTAAATCTCCACGAGGGCAGAGTCTGGTGACACTTTAGCTGTCTTGGCTGAGAAGGTGTTGCTAGGCTCTTACTGGGTAGACGCCAGGGATGCTGTTGCATGGCACCCAGGATGAAGCCCCCTCACCCCAACTCCACTGAAGACCACAGGTCTCAGGATGGCAGCTGTGCTGGGGTAGAAGACGTGGCCGCACACGTTGTCTTCCTTTCTAGGACGCCTGCTTGCTGCTTTGGCAACATCAGCATGTGCACCCCAGGAGTCACATAGGCACGGGTTTCTCTCCTTCAGTGGGTGGAGACAGTAACCAGGAGCCACTTGGGTATAATCAGACCTAAGGAAGGGTTCTGTTAGTATTTATCAGAGAGAATCGTGCCTCTCCACATGCATGGCTCATTTCCTTGGGACTGACGTTATTCAAAGCTTAAGGAATTTAAGGAAGCCCAGATGCTCCATGCCGGCTCTTCCCTTGAGGGTCTACAGAGGTCCACTCCGGAATCCACAGCTGGCCCCTGGCTTTCCTCAGTCCGTCCTTGGTCATCTTCTTGCATAATGCCCCTGCTCTCTCTGTGCTTGTCTCCCTGGTGATCACCTGGCTTTCTTGGCTTCTTCCTTTTCTTGAGGGTATTTCTGCTCCATCTCCTCATTTCTTTCCCACTAATTCACCAGCTGTATCATGTCATCAACTCTCTTTTGAGACTCAAGCATCCTCTTGCAGTCTCACACTTTGCCTGATAACCTTTCAGGCAAAATTTTCTAAACACATAGAATGTCCTTCAATAAAGACCTAGGTTAATGTTCTCAGTTTTTATATAAGTATTTTCATTGAATGCTTCATAATTTTATTCCACTGACTCCCTCTTAACTAATGGCTAAATAATAATTCACATACGTGAAATCATTGAAATCACTTAACTATGAATTGGGGTCTGAAAAAAATAATTTTGTGACTTTAAACTACATTGCTAATGCCTAAGACATCTAAATATCCAAAGGTTATTGGAGTAAACTGTGCTTGTCTGTGTTTCAGGTCATAGTGTTATTGGGTCCTTGGGGACAGAAGGCTGGCATGGTGGCAGTGACTCCCCACTAATGGAGGGTCCAGTGGACCCCCTCGGAGGGTGGGAGGCTCATACTATTAACATACAGTGCACTGGCTCACTAGGAGAAGGCGCTGAGTTGGGGCTGAGTGCACTTCTATGGTCTCCAATGGCTGCGAGGAGGTTAGGGACCAGGCCAGGACGGCAGGCTTGTGGGCCATCTTAGGAAAGGTCACCCCTCCACAAGCTGGGAAGTTGTTAGCTGTAGAGGATTCAGTTAGATAGGTCACTGGTCCTCCCCATTAAGATATTTCTTAGATTTTTATAGTTTCTTAAAAGAGGAGAAATATATTGTCTGTGGTCATTAAATTCAAGGCATAATGGAACTTGCCTTTCATCTATGCCCCACTGCACTTAGAGTAACATCCAAAGCCTTGGTGTTGATTCCCAAGGCCCTGTGGCCCAGGGCTCTATTCTGCCTCTCCCCGGCCCAGACGTTCTTCCCCAGCTTGTCTGTCCATGTGGCTCTTCTCTCATCGACCCCAAGTCTCGGCTGCAGTTTCTCCTTCTTGACGAAACCTCTTTGGACCACACCCTTCAATACTGCAAAGTGCATTTTGTCTTTCTTCCCTTAGCATTATTGGCCTGTCTTCCTTGCTAAACTGCCCTTCCCTGCTTTTTAAATGGCATCAATAATCTAACAAATTGATTCATTTACTTGCTCAGTGTGTGTTACATTTTTTTCCTGCTTTGCCTGGCTTCTCATAGGCAGCAGGTGTGTCGTCTGGTTTACGAATGTAGCTCAAGAGCCCAAACTAGGGGCCTGGCTGGTCACAGTCAATCTGTATGTGACTGTCAAGTGAGCAAGTAGTTCGGCTAGCAGAGGGGTGACAAAGGGATCAAGAGGGGCTTTGATGAGGAATCTATGACAAAGAGAGCTTGAGGGTATCTCACAAATAGAACAGAAGGAACCGCAGTAGAGGTGAGGGTAACATATATGGCACCTTACGGTTTTACCTAGGATTTGCTGTGCCGAAGGTACCAAGGTCTAGGGAAATGCCCGGATGTGGGAGACACTTTGCAGTGGATTTTAGGGCCGTGTGTGTGTCTAGCAGAGACAGGCGGAAGAGGGGGAGGTGCTGAAATAGCATGGCTAAGACATTTCCTGTCGCTCACATGACTTCTACCTGCCTCCTCCACAGCCCCGACCTTTCTGCTCTACCTGCACTGTGCCATTTGGTTTTATTTTTACAGTCAGACATGGATGATGCCTTCAAGATATCTCTGGCTGTAACCTTAAATACCCATCAGGGCCACAATGAGACAAAACAACTTCATTTTTACCAGACACAAGACACAGATGACTCATCAGACAAAACAAATCTAGTTTTACAGACCCTTGGGGACACGCCCCGCGCACTTGGGCTGGATTAGAGGGAGGACAGAAGCCTCAGGAGAAGATGAACGCAAGTGGCACCAGTTTGTGCTCCTCCCGCATCTGCAGCTGGTGCCGGCAGGAGCTCTGTGTCCGTGTGGGGATGGGGACCACCCTGCCTCGCGGAACCCTCGTCTCTTCCCTCGCTAGCTGTGTGACATAGGAAAGTCCCGCCCTCCTACCTGTAAATGTCCCTTGAGGGTGTTGTGAACATGACGGGAGCTAGAACTCAGGTGGCCGCTGTGGAGCATGCTGTATTGTGTGGCCAGACCACCACCTCCAACCGTTCAAAAATGCCTAGTTTAGTGGCGTCCGTATATCGTGCTGTGTAACCACCACCACCTCCACCCCTAGACTCTTTATCTTATGACACTGAGACACTGTGCACATTAGGCAGTCACGTCGCACGCACTGCTTGGTCCCTGGAACTGCCCTTCCGCTCTCTGTCTTCATGGTCTTTATTACCCCAGGTACTTCACCTGGGTAGAATCTGTCTTTGTCCTTTGGCTATTGTCTTGTCTTGCGTAGCATAGTGTCCGTATTACAGAATGTATCAGAATTTCCTTCCTTCTTAAGGCTGAAAAGTGTCCTATCAGACACATATGTGACATTTTGTTTGTCCGTTTGTTGACAAGCTATAGCAAATAAGGAAGCTATGAATTTGGGTGTAAATGTATCTCTTTAAGAAGTTACTTTCAACCATGGTGGGCATCTACTCAGAAGTGGAATTCCTGGATCATGTAGTAATTTTTTTTTTAATTTTCTGAGGAACCGCCACACCATGGCTTTATCTTTTTCCCATTCATGTCAGCAGGGCACTGAAGTTGCAGTGTATTTCAACACTTGTTATTTTCCTTTTTATAGTCATCGTGCTAGTGAATGAGGTGGTAACATTATCTGCGGTGACAATTACTGCAGCTGTTTCTGCTGCTCTTGCATTCACTGGGCAATGTGAGAAGGTTGAAAGCAGTTTACTAACCTTAAATTTAGTTCTCAAAAGAGATTTCTGGCTATGGGCTTTCAAAAACGAATTTTTTTTGTCTTTCACCTAAATGCCTTCTTACAAATTGATGAGGCCATCGGAGTGCCGGAGAAGGGGAGAAACCCGTTTTGCTTTTGTCTCTACAGAAACACCCCCATTTTCCAGTTTATTTCACTTGGATTTGGACGTGGAAACATACAGGGATGAGGAGCGGGCCGTAAATGAGGAATACCTACCTGCTCGCCATGGCAGAGACTGTGGGCTGTCTACCGGAAGTTTTTTCCCTTTTTCCTTTGATATTAAACCTCCGAAGTCATAGCCAGCACTTCGCTTTCTAACTGGGGGCTGTGTTTCCAGATTCACTTGAAGCAAGTTGTGCTCTTGTGACCAGGTTATTGGCTGGTGGACACAATACAAATCTGTGTGCCACTTGCATGTCATGCTTTTGAAAGAAATGGGAAAGGAAGACTCACTTCTCCTCTCCCTCCTTCCTACCTGAGATGGAGACATGGTGGCACCGGAGCTGGCGCTTTGGACCAGAGATGAAAGCTATGGAACGAGGGTGGCAGAGATGCCCTGCGATCTGGAATCATCTGTCTCTGGACTTTTCCACGGTGCAGGGATAACCTCTCTACCCTGTATTAGCTACTCACTTTTGAGACTTCTTAGCCTAATTTGGTGATGGCAAACCTCTTAGAGGCTGAGTGCCCAACCTGTAACTTAACACTCACGTATATTGCAAGGTGTTAACTCTCCGGTTAAACCTAAATGCGAAAGCTTTAGTTTAGCAAAAACAACTTTTATCTGTGACTCAGCCGCTGGGTGACAGGGCTCAGTATGCCAACAGAAAAGACTCTCAGAGAGGGTTCACTGCTGCTGGCCCAACCTATAAAAAGGGCAGTCAGATGAACTGAACAAACTGTACTCTATTCCACCACAATTATAATGGGAGACAATTTCAAATGACCTGAGTGTAATGAAGATATTTTTAGAGCGGGAGATCAGTTACATTCTGGAGACCACATTTTCCAAGTGCTTTTCTTATACATCATGCTATGATGAGGGTCCAGCTCCTGTGGTCTGAAGTAACTCAGTTTTATTTGCAATGTTACCAGTTACTAGAGGTGTTTAGAATTTGTGATTGAATGCTATTTTGTATGTAGGGGAGTGATTATTCACATAACCTAACTCAGGATTGTGAAGTATGCAGTCCATGGAGAGGGCCCTGCGGAAATCAAAGCATTATGGATTCTGAAGTTTGGAGTAAGAGGTGATAATGCTGCTCTAGTGGTAACATAGGTTCAGAGCCTCCTCGGGAAGTCGGTACTAGCGTAGACTCCATGGGAGTTGGTACATTTGGGAGCCAGCACATCAGTGGAAGCCGCAGGAAGCAATGTCACGCTGCCGAATACCAAAGAAAGCAAGTGACTCCTTTATGGAAAGGCATTAAATGTGCGTCTTGTTCTGCAGCATGATCATGGCCCAGGGCTGACTCCGTTTTATGGACCGCGATTGTGATTCATCAAGCAATATCCAGAATGAAGGCAGCCTTTCATTTGACCAGCATGGCTTCATAAATATTCCTGGAAGAACCCTCCATACCCTGTTCTTCCCTCCTGTAAATATTTACTCTGAGGTTTGGGCTGTGGGGTGACCGCTCCCCTCAAGCCAAAGGAAACGGGTCCCCTTTCTGCAGGTCACCTCTGTCACCCGGGCACACCAGCTTGCAGAGGAGTCTCTGGGCAGTCTGTTGGGCACGGCTCAGTGCCTGCGAACCTTTATCTCTACTCCAGTGACTAAAGTCTCTGAATCTCCAGAGCTGAGATCAGCTCTTCGGCTTTGTGGTACATGGACCACTCAGATTCACGCTGAAAGACTCTCCCCGAGTTCACACTATCATATATACCTCATGCTAAGTTTATGTTTAGGAGGCATTATTTTAAATTATTTAAATTGGTCACACGAGAAAGGAAGGGAGATCTTAAAAATAAATGATTACTCTTCCACATGCATCATTAGCATAAAAATATTGATAGTACTGAATACTGATGAGAATCCAGAGAAACTCAGATTGCTCCTGTAGTTTTGGCAGAAGTGTAAAATGGAGCCCTACCCCAGAAAGCAGTTTGGTAGTTTCTTATAAAAAATTAAGAGCATGCTGCTCTGGTAAGTGGCTGTGGCCTGGCAAGCTGTGGCCGCCCCAGGGCGACAACCATGTCAGTGTTTCCTGAGATCTGCGATGTGCCATGTTGGACCTTGGGGCGCTAGGAAAACGGGCAGCCAGTTCACCCCTCTGGTGGGCCGCTGTGAGCCTACCGGGGCGGGGCTAAGAATCAAACATCCACCACCCACCTGCCCGCTAGCAAGTGAGAGCCAGAGATCTGAGCATGTCTTGCGAGTTTGACTATATGCGATATAGCAAATAAGGGGGATTTTCTTCTGCTGTCTCTTTGAGGGCAAATATTTTTATCTCTGTTTACTCTGTTTTGTTCAATGGTATTGCTCTATTCAATATTCTATTCTTGTAATTTCAGTATTTCCTTTGATACTGCTCTGCTTGATTGAAGGAAAACTATTGTGAAGAAAACCAGATGTACTATTGTGCCTATTGCTGCTGTCCCGGTGGCCTGCTGTGAGGTTCTGTGCCAATTTCACTGCACTGCCTCAGTTGGCTATGTCCTGTCTTGTTCTGCTGTATTTTACTACCTTCAAAATAAATAAATAAATAAATAATAATAATAAACAAGAAAAAAATTTTTAAAAAGTAAATAACAACAACAAAACAGAGCAGCAAGGTACTGAGCAACCTGAAATATGATATAACTAAACAGATAATGGACTTAAAAAGCAAAAGGAGAAAAAGCAGATGCTCTAAAGGATATAACTGCATGTATATATAAGGGTGTAGGAATGATAATTATGTTGCTAAGTTTTTGTTGGATCAGAGAATGGAGCTGTTTGCAGCCTCACTGTTTGAATGTCCACTTTGTATGCTTTGATTTTATAACTTCAACAACTACATCCAGGAAGACAATGTGTAATGTATCAACTAGTGATTTCTTACTGTTCATTTTTTTGAAATTCTGTATTGTTTCTACCTTTTTTTTCTGTTTTGCTTTATTTTCCCCTCTCTTTAAATAAAATTAAAAAAAAAATTGAATATATACTTCCCATTCAGGATAGCAGTTGTACACTTGTATATTTATTCTAGAGAAAAGAGAGTTTAGGCCATATAAAAAACCTGTATACATGTCCTTGGCAGCTTATTTCTCTCCAAACAGCTCAGTTCTTTCCAAAAGTGAATGGATAAAGAAACTGTGGTAAGTTTACAGGGTGCACTAGTATTCTAAAACACAAAGGGGAAAATGAGTTACTGATACACTCACCAGCTTGAATGGATCACAAGAGTACTATGCTATGAGTTCTAAGCCAGCTTCTCATCAGATTACGCACTGTGTGATTCCACTCTTACCATGTTCTGTAAACTCAAGCACTTGAGTTAGGTCAGGGGAGACAGAGGGAGGTTATAGCTCTAAAGAGCTCTCAGAGCAGAGTTCCCTTGTGATGGAGGAATCTATCCATACACATGGTAACGTTTCACTGAACCCTAGAGACTGCATGCCAGTGAGTCAAACTGGAGTCAAGTGTATAGTCCAGTTCAGTCTTCCCGTGGTTTTGGTGGTGTTAGGGATGGAACCCAGAACTTGGTGCATGCTGAGCATATGTCCTGTCACCAAGCCCCATCTTCCCGGTTTCTGCACTGCTCCATGGTTAGGTAGGATGTTCATTTGGAGGAAGCCATGGAAGGTGTTCCTGTGACTTCCTTCTACTATTTTTGGAATTCCTTTGAATAATGATTATATGAAATCACCAACTGGCTGCAGCAGCCCAGGGTGGGAGCCACTGCATCTCCTGAGACCCATACCATGCTGGGACCTGGGGCACCAGGAAACCAAGCAACCACTCTCCTCCCTGTTTTGTTTAATTTCAACATACATGAAAGCATGGACAGCTATTTTGAAGAGAATGAGAGACACTATGACAGCCTTGATGACTTCCCTGTTATCTGGCTTTGAAGATCTAAAATGCCTTCCTCATTCTGCTCAGATCAGTTTTATATTACGTTGTTTGTATGAATTCTCTGTATGGGAAGATATGGACAACTATTTGGAAGAAAACAAGAGACAATATGATAGAAAATGAAGATCTCTGGTTGTCTAGCTTTGAAATTTATATCTCTTACATTACTTTCTTATGTCCTGTTTTGTTCTGTTTTGTTGTGTTTAATTTTACCTCCTTTAAAATAAAAAAATGTTTGAGTTGAAATTATAAAACAAAATACTTGGGCCGGGGATATAGTTCAGCAGCAAGTGCCTGCCTGACAAGTGCGAGGTCCTGAGTTTGATTTCTGGTAAAAACAAGCAAACAAACAAACAAAAAAACCCCAGAAATGCTATCTGTACTTTTTTTCCTTAGGAAAAAAAAAAAAAAAAAAAGAAATCACCAACTATCTGATTGGTGGGACTGTAATTCAGGGGAGAGGGAGAAACCTAAATTGATAACTAGAACAGTCCTGCTTTTATCTGTTTATCCCTCCAGAAATATTTATTAAAAGAAAAATCTCTTGGGGTAAAGTTTGAAAATCATATCTAAAACGATTGCAGAAATTGCTTGACACAACAAAAAGTCAATTAAACAATTTAGTTTTTACTTAAGGAAAGTGGCTGTGTATTAGAAGATGCTTTAATATATTATTTACTTTGACAGAGGGTGATAGCTTCCAAGGAACATGCGTATAGTCACATAGTCCAGACATGGTGTTAGACTCTGTTCATTATGAAAAGACAGAGCCAATCGACTGTTCTATCTCAGGGAAATGAAATTCTTGGTGGGCTCTTCCTAAAAGAGCATTCAAAACAGCAATTATCTGGTCGACCAGTGCTTTTTAATCTGAGACCCTGATGGGCAACATAAGACCACCACAAAACCATCCAGCTCAGTCTAACTCAGGAATGCTTGTAAATTGCATCTCTAACTATTCAAGAAATCTTTCGTGGCATCCATGAAGTTTTACCCCCATTCTGATATTTTGGACTGCAGAGCAGCTGGGGGCAGTGGGCAAAGCATTTCCTCAGCATCAGTACAAGGACCGTGTGGACCTCTCAGTCTTCAGGCCAGCGTGTCCACCTTGAGCCACTTGCCCTCCTTCCGGTGAGTGAGGCCTGACTGCTGCTCTGGTGCCAGGCAGGATGTCCGGGTAATTACAGGTCAGCCCTGTGGTCAGCTTCCAGGAAGTGGAATGCATCACTTGCTCTCGTGTGTCCCAGCCGCCTTCCCTTGAGGGACAACAGGAAAGGAGTGCCTTATAAGGACATCCTGCCCCAGTGCAGCTGACCTGTGGACAACAGGGAGGTAGACAAGCTCCCTTTCACCATTTCCATTGCCGATGTATAACTCCATCCATGTGCCTCATAGAAAGTTGAGTGCATGCGTGGTGATTCCCAAAAGAACCTGAATGAACATTTTTTACACAAGAGTTCTGGATGCTTGCTCTTGACTGTCCTCTGAGGACATTTCTGCACTCTTTCAGCATTGTTGTATCATCTCCCTGCCAAGTCTCCTGGAAAGCTCTTCCAAGGGCTTCTCTGCTTTCATCATTTACTCAAGAGAACAGTAGCCTTGCTTCCTGGCAGCCAGAGATGGGTTTTAAAAATATAACTCAATTTGTACAGAACTACACTTCTCCTTGCAGAAATCTAACTCTTCTCTGATGTGTTAAATTTTGGTGTGTGATGTGAAATTGGAGCAGGAATAGAAGGAGGAGGTTGTTTGTGGGAGACAAAGTCAGACGGGCTCTTCTCCGGTGTCCGCACCGTCTCGGCGACTGTCCCATCTTCCTGCCAGGAGAGTGAGTTCCTAGATGCTGTAAGGCGTCCGCGGCAGGGAAGGCGGTGGAGTGGCTCTGTGGTTATCATATGGGATCAGTACAGTGACTTAGAGCTCACCTCTACTTGAAGGACTGGTTATAAATTAATGCGGAATGAGGGAAGCAAGAGGCACGGAGCACTGAACGTCGACCTCCCTGGCTTGACAATTGTGCCTTCAGCAGGAGTGCAGCTAAATTAGCCATGGTGCATGGGAACCTACATGGGACAGCCTCTCTCCAGCCTAGTGGCTGCTTTATCCACTTGGCCACCGGCTGGTGGCAGAGGCTGACCTAGGTGAAAGGTCAAGTCATTTTGTCTACATAGTTTATCTCCTGCCCTGTCCCTGCTTTTTGGTAGGGGCTAATCTGTGTTGTGAAGTGCTTCATTCTTCACGTTTATCCTCGAGTGTCCAAGGACATGCGTACTTCTGAGTCTTCCTCTTTCCTGATGTTCCAGGGTTTTCTTTTTTAGATTGCTGTAGTGGCTTGAACTGTGTCCTTCAGATCCTAAATTCATGTCTGCCAAGCAGTGACCTATTTGGCAATGTCACCTTTGTAGATGTGACTGGTTATATATCATGAGATAGAATGCTCCTGGATTTGGGATGGGCCCAGACAGTGTAGCAAGAGGAGAGGACACAGAGAGAAGATGATGGTGTCAAGCTCGAGGAAGAGCTTGGAGTGACGCGTTCACAAGGCTAGGGACGTCAAGGCTGGCTGACAGCCACCAGGAGCTGGGAGGGAGGTATGGGGCGCTTTCTTCCTTGAGCTTCCGGATGAACCAGTGCTACTGCTACTGTCACTTTAGATTTCTAGCTTCTAAGTTGAGGGTGCACAATTTGTGGCCATCTGCATGGCAGCTCTAGAAAACCAGTATAGTCTCCAACCAGCCGGCCAAGCCTTTGCCACTGTCCCCAAGTCCATGTGCATTCTAACTGGCTCACTGCCCTTTTCACACAAAGGGGTTGATCAGGTCCATGGCTGAAGCTCTACCAGGGGAGGGGTTTCACTTGTCTTCATCTTCCAAGGATGCTCTGAACTTCTGTGATAGCAGGTGACACTCATGTAATAAATATACCTTCAAATAACATTCTGTCCACTGAAAGATATCCTTAAGAAAGTGAAAGAATAAATCGCAAGAATATTCCCAGCTCCTTGGCAAAGAATCGATAGCAAGCCTATATAAAGGATGTCCTTATAATACTAAATGATTTACCTATGAATTGAGAAATAGACAAAAGCCATGAACAGGTATTTCACAGAAGAGATAAACTTATGGTCAGTAAATATCTGAAGAGATACACAATTTCATTTTTTTTTTTTTGTGCTAAAGATTAACCAAGGCCCTTGTGTATGGTAGGCAAGTGCTCTGTCCCTGGGCTATATCTTTAGCTCCTCCATTTCATTAGTGATTAGCGGATTTAATAAGCAATGATCAAGGCCACAAGGAAGTACTATTTTAAATGCAATGTTTGACAAGTCCTAATACCACCACATCCTGGAAAGGACATAGAGCAGAGATTAATTTGCATATTGCAGGGTGGGGAATATAAGTTGGTTCCACATGGTGTCATCTCTTAAACTGGAGGCTGATACACTCTATGGAGAGCAGTTTTATTCTTAAGCATACACTATACTCAAAAAAATTAACGCCCTTGTACATTAGGAGACACATGCCAGAATTCCCACTGTGGCACTCCTGTTTGGAATAGCCAGGAACAGGAGGACAGGGAAATTATGACACATTCATAAAATAAAATAGCTTCCTGCAAAGAATTTAAATGAATACAAATAGATGCTAGAAATAGAAGTTGAATAAAAATGAAGGTCTCAAAGATTCTGTATACTATGATGCCCCTTTAAAGAAAGTTACGAACAACCCAAACTACCCGAAACACATTTACAAAATACTGGTCTTGTGATCAAAGTGAAGTTCGACAAAGGAAAGGGAAGAATCGTGCAAGTTGTTGGGTGGTCACTTCCAGCAGAGGCAGGCAGGGCGTGAGCCAGCAAGGAGAAGCTGCCGGCAGGGGTCAGGGTGCACGGTCGCAATTCCACGCTGGGTTTTTTTTTGTTTTTATTTTTTTAAATTAAAATAATTTTGTTTTGTTTTTATTTTTTTAAATTATCCTAGGCAGTTGAAATTTCTAGTTGAATCAGCATTGGGAGAAAGAAAATGCCTGGATCTGGGGCAGGGAAGAGACAGGATGGCGTCTCAAAGAGAAAGGGGAAGAAATGCCGAGAAAACCTCAGCCTTGCTAAGGGAGAAGGGCTTGGGGGCTTTCCTGGGCAGAGAGGCTCCTGCTGGCAGCTTGGACAGCAGGTGTGTCCCGGGGCTCTTTGGAAGTTGTGCACTGTTCTGAGCTCTGTGGTAAGCAACTTGCATTATTCAAAGCCCACAGTAAAACTGCTACAGAGAAAAGATAAATAGGAAATGTAGGAAGCCTTTTCCTTTAGTCACTGCACCATTCCACACTTGCTCAGAGTTCCTATGTGTGGGGGAGCAAGCTCAGCATTCAGGGACAAACAAAACCCACTTGGTCTCCGTCTCCGACTTGGCACTTTTCCAGATGATGCTAAATGTTATGGTCAAAAGGGATTCAAGAAAGGAGTGAGGGGGAGCTGGGAGGGGGCCATGATTTACACGAGTGCTTCAGCTGCCCCCCGACTTGTCAGAAGTGACCGTGTGCCACCCATTGACTCCAGACTCTGCGGCCAGTTTTGAATTTTGTCCTTCCCTGGGAGAGCGAAACAGGATGAGGTTCTCTGCTTGACCTTAGGGAGTGAGCAGCTCCAGGTCAGCAGGTGACCCCAAGGGCCCTGTCGCCAGCATGTCTGTGGATCTAAGTATTCAGTCAGTTCCTTGAGATTTTCACCACGCCAGTGTGAGACAGGGTTTGTGCGGGGTGAGCTGACCCACCCGCAGGCTCCTGGCAGTGCTCCGCACATGAGCTAGTAGGCTGGTCTGTGAAATATGTTTCCAACTTAGGATGGTTTCAATTTGTGTGATGTTTCTGTGAATTTATACCTTCACATACAAACGGGGAGGCAAACGAGCCACAGGTGTACACAGCCAAAAGGCACAGTGCCGGGTTTTCATCCGGGCCGTCTGACCCCCAAGCTATGGCTTTTATCCATTTCCAATACTGTCTCTAGTAAAGACCAAAGCAAACAGGATGACCTTACTCATCAGGCATGAAGTCAGAGCGTCTCACAGGACAGAGCAGAGTGCCTTAGGGGCCTATCATTTTACCTTTCTTGTTAAAATGTTTTGAAAACCTTGCTACCTTGAATGTTGAAGGTCTTCCAAGTTCACGATCGTAGGCTCATGACTGTTGGAAGAAAAGATGATTCATTATCTTCCAAATTAAGCTGCAGTAAGTTCTCAGTGAAAATAGCCCAGGGTTAGTTGAAGCTTGAATCCAAATGCCACATATAATATGATTTTATTTTTAGGCACTCCAGGAAACAAAGATACCCAGGTAGAAGCACATTATGCTCTCAGTGGATTTAGCAGACAGCATAGCCTAAGGATTTATTTTGAGTAGCAAGTAGTTGGTCTGTTTTCCCCACACTGGTCATGTAGTTTTCTTCCATACAGTACTCTTTTGTCTGTGGTTATTACTTCCTTCTACAACACACAGACAGAAATGTTTGGTTACATGCAGATGTTCCTGAACTCCTCTTACCACCACGTTTCATGGTGAAACAATATATATTTATTTTTAAGCCTCAAATTGCCTTTCTTCTTTCTGTCACTATTTCAGGATTTCCAGGATTTAAAACACACACACACACACACACACACACACACACACACACACTCCCACTCACATACACTACAGAGCCCCCAACTTCATCTTTTTCCAGAACAAAAATTTAGTGAGTTCATGATTCCTCTTTTTGGAAGTTTTTTCTTCCAGTTTCATCACAAAGTCATCCTTTGAGGTATAAGCAAGGCAGGCTGCCCACAGTGGAACACTGTTTCTATTGACTTAAAGTGGTTTAGGTGCCTGGTGTCCATGACATTGATACTTGGGATCCTATGGCCACAGCATCAACCTGTGATGTGCTCTGACTCTCTTATGCTAAAGTACTGTAGGGTGGACTTCACAGCTCATTAGGAGTGACAGCCACATGTCCCCAGTGTAGGACCTCTGATGTCACAGGGTGGTGGCTTTCGGTCTGGATCAAACATCAAATTACTTGTATCTACTCTGGCCACATGGTTTTCTTTCATACAGTGTTATTTTGTCTGTGGTTATTACTTCCTTCTACAACACACAGGCAGAAATGTTTGGTTACAAACATCAAATTACTTGTATCTTCAGCCATACCTAAGCCTGACGTAGGACCAGTTGCATTAGAATATCCAGGGAGTGCCAGAGACATGTCTGAAACTTCTCCCTTGACAGATTCGAGATGACAGTTGGACCGGGGAGATGACAAGAATAGCAAATTCACCTGTCACTGAGAAATGACCAAATTTGCCTGTCATCTGCATAGAAAGGAAGTACGGGGGTGGATCTAGCTTTCATGGGTCTGAAGTTTTTTCAGTTTTGTCCTTAAAAAGAAAAATAACACAGAATTAGATGAGAAAGTAAATATTTTTGTATAATGAGAAAATAAGTCATAATACATTACTAACTTAAAAACTGACAAATACCCCCAAAATAAAAAAAAAATATATTTAAATAGAGCAACTATCTGGTCCTTGGTTTAACATGATGGTTGAAATCAGTGTTTACTAATGATAGGAAAGTCCCTCCAGCCTCACGGAGTGTTGGTGAAAGGTCAGGTAAACGTTTTGGATCCTACTCATTTGCCAGGACAGTCAAAGCAAAACCCAAACCGGGTGACTGAAACAACAGCCATGATTTGTTTGTGCACAGCAGTGGAGCCGGAATTCTAAAACCAAGGCAGCAGGAGGCCTGGCTTGCTAAGGTTTCTCTCCTTGACTCACAGATGCCCTTGTCACGTGGTTCTCTTTCTATCCACGGTGTGGTGTTGTGTTGTGTTGTGTTCTTGCTCAAAGGGTTAGGTTAGAGTTAGGTTACTGGGTGACAGTCACTCCACTGAGCCCAGTTTTTACAAATGTAGCTTATTAGCACATGTGCATAGTATGTGTTTTACACTCCTTGTGTGGAGCTGGTCTGTGGACAGAACACAGCCCAATTCCTCTCTCACCCCTCCGTCTACGGAGAATTATCTGTCTTCCTTTCAGAATTATCTGTCTCACTACCTTCTCTGTCTTTCTTTATCTAACCTTAATTTGGGTTTCTCATTTAAGAAAACAGCTTTAACTTACTTGCTCCTTTAAAAGCGATTTTAATTTAATCACCTCTCCAAATGTAGTCCTTGCAGTCAGGCACTGAGGCTCAGGATGTCGACATAGGAGAATTTTGGAGGAATGCAGGTCACTCTGTCGTCAAATTTGCAAACCTGCCTCTCAAGTGTCTTTTATGAGCTGGAGAAGAACTGAAGTCCATTGAAACTTTCCCGGTGTCGTGACTGGCTTTCAGTTCTCCAAGTTGTCAGTACTTTAACTCGTTTGATGTCTGTTTTCATCATACTGGTTTATTGCTGTATTTTTGTAGAAACTAACATAGAAAAAAAGTTAACATTTTCCATTGATTCACTTTCCCTTGTTATATAGAATTTCAAACATTTCAATGCATGCTAGTTACTTCCATTTGCAATCTGTCACATTCTTTTAACGAATTACTGTTCTTGGTATCGTCTGAGCAAGATTTTTACAGTTCCCTTATTTATTTATTTATTTTTTTGTGGTACCAGGGATTTGAACTCATGACCTCGCACTTGCCAGGCAGGTGCTTATGCCACTGAGCTAAATCCCCAGCTCACAGTTCCCTTATTAACATTAAATTAATTGTGACTTATTGTCACATTTAGTTGTTTTCATGTAATAGTCAACTATTTTTTTACTTTAATCTCTTCATTATATAATGAATACATGTAAATGACAAGGTGTGCTTTGTACAAAAATAAATAAAAAAATTGTAATTTCTCATTGATTTAACAAAGCATTCCTAAATTTTATGCCAAATTGCAGTTGAATTGTACTAAGTATGCAATTCTCATGCAAAAATAAAATTGTCTAGTGTTCTTCTAACTGTGTATGGGGCCTCACTGAGGACGCGGTTGGCGGAGTTGGTGCTGTGTCCGACACTGGACCCCCTTTCACAGGCCAACTTCTGTCCCATACACTTCCTACCTTCATGTGTCGTGACTGCCCCCCAGCCAAGTGGTCCCCAAGTGCTGGTTGCCAGAGGAGGTGCTCCTTTCTGGAGCTGCCTCCGCCCCTGAACCGTGTAGTGACCTGTGTGTCAGCAGAGGCGGGAAGGGTATTCCTCGGAGACAGCTATGGTGGGAACCATGGAAACAGCTTTCCCTGGACTCAGACTGAGTCTGTGTCCCCACTTCATGTTTCACGGCCACCAGATTCCTACAGTGCCTGTGGCCACCCCAGCATCAGGGCACCCAAGGGAAAATCCGAGTGGGAAGCCATTGTAACTGACTGCGGTCGAAATAGCTTCCTTTTGCAGATTTCACAAAAACATGAGCCGATTGAGTAGACTGCTGGGTCCTGCCCCAGACGGTGCAGGTCATTGTAAGGTTCTGCACCTCCAGCTTCATAATCTTATGGAGAACACACTTTCATAAGTGTCCACATGGTCTGTCCCCCTTGTCACACAAGTGACCCTTTCAGGTTTCCACCTAGTACAGGGTTTCCCAAAGCTTCTCTTCCAATTCGTGCCAGCCCATGATAGAGGTTTCAGTAACATGAGACAAAATGAAATGAAAAAGATGAGGGCCCTGGGACCCATACGCAGCACGCAGAGTGGCCAATTGTCCTTTCTTAGAGGAGCGGTCATCTTCAAGCAGCCATAGCCATTCCTGTCAATGTGGTGCCAACACATCCTCCCTTGTTTGAGATACTGGTAGCAACAGCGAGGAAAGCGCCAGGCTTGTCGCCTTCTGCTTCTCCTCCCCGTTCCGGTTCAGCCCTCACGGAGCCCTCACAGCGCATCAGTCTGCAAGAGCTGTGAGTAGCCTGGAAACAGCACCCAAGTGAGTCTCATGGTGCTTGGGATCCTGGAGGCAGAGGTCTGACCTGCAGGCAGCCTCAGGGCTGGGCGCTGGCGTGGGCTGCTTCCTGGGCTGCAGAAGGAGGACTTTTCTTTGCATCTCACATGACAGGCTGAGAAGCTCTCTGGGGTCCCTTTTATGAGGGCAGTAATCTCCTGTCCACTCTTGAGGCTTCTTCACCCCCCAGATGTGTCCTGCACTGTACCTCCACTGGGTGTCAGGATCTCCGTACATGGATTTGAGGGGTACCCACCTCCATGAGGCCCCTCCTAATGCTGTAAAATGACAATCGAGTTTCAGTGTGAGCTTTGGAGAGGACAAACCTTATTCACATCACAGTACCCTTCTTTTTTCACTGCTTCTGCAGACACTCTGAGGTCCCACAGGTCTGTAGCACCTTGCAAATCTCACAGCCAGAAGCATCAATGTTACCAGTTTTTCTCCTCTAATTATAAGTCACACCAGGCAGTGGGCTGGGTGGGCACAGGGGGGTCTCCAAGGCTAGGAAAGGGGCTGACCCTGTACCTCATGTGTGTGTGTGTGGCAGGGGGACCACATTGCTGCTGTGATTGATTCTTCCCTATTTAAAAAATCAACTATGTTATGGTACAGAGCTGTTACATCATCTTTAATGCCGCTCTCATCCTTTAAACCTTTTTTATGAGTCTATATTTGCTGTGCATAATGATCACATTCGTGGTTGGAAGTTGATACGGGTGCACAACACGTCTTAATTCAACTGTTGTTTTTATCCTAAACCTTGAAACTGTGACATTAAATGAAAAAGAAAACATCTAAAAATAAGAGGACCCTTCTGCTCATACTGGACAGTGACTATTTCAGGAATTCATAAGAATTCACTTTCGGTATGCATTCTGATCCCAGGAAGTGTCCAGCTGCTTGCAAACCTCTCGGTCTAAGCCTCAAGGCTAAGGCCTCAGCATCAATAGGTTTTGTTCTCTGCCCAAGTAAAAGGGCAGGAGTGGGCGCGCTGTGTAAGCATATTTTCAGGTAAGCTGAGGAAGAAATTTGCCATGTTCATGGGCAAGAATAAGCTCTGTCAAAGAGCTTTCCAAATTGCTATCCACTGTAGCGGGGCCCAACTACACCCCGCTCTTTGTAGGGGCCAGGTGGGGATTGAGAATGAACTTGACATATGACAGAGTATCAGGAGAAAAGTGTCAACATTTATTTTATGTAAATGTTACATGGCATGGGTCCCTTATGCAGAAACGACCCAAGGACACAGTGGGAGTTGGATTCCTTATGCTCGGACGAGGGGCAGTGAGTTGTGAAAGCAGGATGAGGTGAAGGATGAGGCAGGGTGGCTGAGAGGTGGCTGAGAAGACGAGCTTAGTGTGACAAGCTGGTGTGACCTCCTGGAGTCCAGGACCCTGCTCGTGGTGATGGAATGAGGTGCCCCTTCTAACACAGAGCAGGTGTCCCTCACGCAGCGGTTTCTTCGCTTCTTGTTCATAACCAGTGTGAAGTTCAGAGTAAGCATCCTCTACTTGCTAGGCTGTCATTCTTTCCTTTAAAGAGCCAACTTGCTACAATGGAGATTTGAGGTGACAGAGTTTTAACTCACTCAGAACAGATGAGCAATTTGCTTAATTCCTGAGGAGCAAGAGAATAAATTGCTGAAATTTGAATGAATTGTTAGCTCATGTAACATCGTGAGCAAACAAAATAGAAAAAACCCCAGAACATCTAATGAGGCCAGGGTGTCGATGCCATGCTGTCCCTGTCAGAAGAAGGAGAGGGGTCACACTGCGTGTTCTGTCTAAATACTAGAATAACATGTTCTAAGAAGGCCTGCTTTTGCATTCTGTGCCACTGCTTTATATATTTGATGATGGTATCATCAAATAGTTCTGTTGAAACAATTTCTATTTTCCTGAACAGTTTGCCAGGTGGATAAGAGAATTGCTGTGTCCTTTTCACCTGAGCCCTTACATTTTAAAATGTGAGAAGCATCTTCTTGTCCACCCACACTCCTTTGTCACCAGTCTGTTTCCAGACCACTGTACGGTGTGAGGAGTGGGATTTGAAATGTTCCCTCAAGTCCCATGTATTAAGGCGGGGTCCCTAGAGGACAGGGAGATGGCAGAAACTTCAGCAAGCAGGGCCTGATGGAAAGAAGTTAAATTGCTGGGGGTTTGTGGAGGGGCCACTGGGACACTGTCGCCGTCCGCTCTTGGCTCCTGTCTGTTCCCTGTGAGTTGAGCAGATTTTCTCCTTTCTGCGCTTTGTCCCACGATGCTTTGCCTCGTCAGGTCTAGAAGCAATGAAGCCAACCAGCCATAGACAGAAACCTCTGAAGACACGAGCTGGAACAAACCTTCCCTTCAGTAAGTTGCCTCATCTCAGCCATGGAAAGTTGACCCACAGAGAGGAAGTTGCAGGAAAGATGCTCCGTCACTCCTAGGTATTCCTAGTGTATTTCCTAAAAGTGAGGATATTCTCATGTAAACACCGAGAAGAGCTCATTGAAAAAACCTGTCAGCTCTGCTTCAGCTCCAGCGACTCTACACAGAGTCCAAGCCCAGGGTCCCCAAGCATCTCATTCTATCTTGGTCTAGGCTTCTATCCAAGAGACAGAAGTCATATGTAAAGACACCTTTAATGCGAAGTGAACCCGCCCTGCATCTGCCTGTCACATGACTCACAGTCGGGGGAGAGGTACTCCCCGGTCTACTGCTGTGTTCTCGATGGCCACAGAGGCTCTGGTGAACTGCCATCCCATCCCCTGCACTGCTGTGTGGCAGGAGCCACTGTCCTGAGCCATCGCCGCTGCTGTTGGTCTCCAGCACCTGCTGACACTGCTCTGTGCCAGAGCCCTCCAGCTCCAAGTGATCATTTTCCCCTTGTAGTGGGTTAGGATTTCGGTGAAGTATGGAGGGCAGTTATCATGATATTGTCCCCGTAACTTTGTACGCCATCCAACCTCTGTCCACTCACTTTCATATCCATGAGCAGCTTCTACCGTGTGTGTGTATGTGTGTGTGTGTGTGTGTGTGTTGTAGTATTAGTAGTAGTAGTGGCAGTAGCGGAAATTGAACTGATGATCTTACACTTGATGGACAAACAGTCTACCACTGAGCTACTTCCCTGGTTCTTTGTGTTTTTTTATTTTGGGATGTGCACTCACTAGGTTGCCCAAGCTGGACTTGAAATTGTGATTTTCCTGCCTCAGCTCCAGATAGGAGAGCTTCTGTCTTGATTAACCTCCTCTGAAACAACTGGCAGAATGCTTGTTCTCTCTTTTCTATTTTTTCCATTAACTAGTTAGCATGTTGTAAGAAAAAAAAACTTTCTCTTTGACTTGATTTATTTACTTGTTATTTTATTTGTATTATAAAGACTTGTGGATTCCTGCTTTATTGTGAGTCATAATTGCTTAGTACTAGAGTTTGTTTTGGTGCCCTAAATATTTCTGCCAGTGGCAGCCTCTCCGTCTGATTCTTTGCAGTCTTGGATTTTTGTTGATAGAAAAGGTTATTCTAGGCTCACTTTGAATTTTCTTCCCACACTCCGGGAATTAGCCGTGTTGCCAAGGACTCTAGTTTCTCGAATCAGAATGGGCTGGGTGCTTGGTGTCCTCCTGCGGCTGGAGCCTCAGTGCTTCTAGGTTTTCTTAATAGCCTGAGCTAGGAGGTACGTGGAACTCACAGAAATACACATACACGTTCGCATCTGGTTCTCTGTCTACATTTATCCATCCGTCTGTCTGTCTATCTACCCTGGTATAAAACCAAGGGTTCACATTTTACCTCTCATTCCAGCCCTGTATCCCAGGGTTCTTTCTGGCTTTCCTTGCTCTCATGTTTCAATGCCCTTTCTCTCTGTAAGAAGGGTACCCTCCATTTCCCCCAGTTTGTTCACTCCATTGCTCAGTGAAAACAATATCCCAACCACAACAATTGACTCCTGGCGCTGCTGCCTGTTTCCCTGCCCTGCTGGCACATGTTCTCGGCCCTTAAACCTGCAGACCTGAGCTTCTCCCCAGGGTCCCGCACCTTCAGCCACCTTGCTGACTTCCCAGCACTGGAAAGGGAAAGGGACAAGAAACTGCCTTTTCAGCTTCCTGTGATGTCACCAGCTTTACTTTTGTGTGTTACCAATTTGGCCAAATTACATTCAGTTTCCATTTTGATATCTTTCCAGTTAGGGTCTTAGATAAAATAAACCAGTACATATATATTTTCTACTATTGATGATGCTTATGGTTAGACATTGGTAACAAGATTTAGGAAAAGTGTTCCAATTGGCATCTTATTTGTTTATGAACTGCCTTAATTAAGAAGAACTAAAAGGGCAAATGAAATGCATGTGATTAAGGTTTATGAAGTAGCTGATGAAAGAAAGGAGAAGCAGGAGTAGACAAACATAGTGGAGCCAAAGAACAGAACTAACAAAAGGACATTTTATAGATTTGTCTGGACCAAGCCAGGGAGGCATCTGTAAGTTTTCTCATCTTTTTGGTCTGTGTCTGGACCTTAATTCCACTTGTTAGTATAAGATCAGGCCCTGCAAGACACTTAAATTCCCTGTGTCACAATTTCTTCATTTGTGAAGGAATAAAAACAATAATTATCTCATGGAATTGCTGTGAGAATTAACTAATCTGTGCAGAGCTCTTAGTATTTAGTACATAAGTTCTCGGTATTATCTAGCTATGACTATTAGTTGAGGGAAGGGTACTTTTTCCAGGTTAAACAAGGATAGAACAATCCAGAGGGCTGGAAACTCGACATCCTCTGGGACTTTCTCAGTGTTCTTTCCTAGACCATCAGCAGGTGCCTCTCACAGTCACTTCCAAACCAAGACTTCAGTCCAGACATTGACAAATTAGCAACCACGTGTAACTGATGAGAGATGTTTCATTCAGTTATCAAGTGAGAGGAAACAAAATAGAAAAAAATTCCCAAGGAATTCCAGGACCTGGAAAGTTTCCTTGTTCATGTCAGCAGAGATAGCAGAGAGCCAGTTTCCTTGGAAGAAAAGCTAAGGATTTGCACAAAGCTAGACAAAAACTTGTTGGAGATCCCAGTATCTAACTTCCTAATGGGACAGATCCACAACCCAGAGCCTGAACAATATTGCATCCACTGTTTACCTCAGAAGCAGTGGCTCAGGGTCTCAGAAGAGCACATGAAGGAAGGACAGCTTGAATTTTGTGCAAATGCTCCTGAGTATCTAGATGAGGTGACCTGTTAGGTAGGGTCCCTTGTTATCATGCTTGCTGGTGACTAATGAAATCTGCTCACATTTTCAAGCTGCTCCTAGTCTATTGGAGGACAGAGAATTTTGCTTTCCTACATTTTTACGAGGCTATTCTTTTTCATTAAAACACATAATTCAATTTATTTTTTTAGTACCAGGACTGGAACTCACAATCTCACGTTTGCCAGGAAGGGGCTGTGCCGCTGAGCTATATCCCTGGCCAGATAATTCAATTTAAAGCTTTAAAATTATTCTTAATAAGGATTCTTTTCTGCCACCTTTTGTGTGCTTGTGTGAAACCCTCCTTTATAGATTTGCCAGTGTGAGTGCAGATCTTAATTATTTTAGAAATGTGGCTTTACATGGTGCTGGTGAAGCCCTTTTACTATGTCCATCTTTCGGCATGATTGTTAGATGATTCTGAAAGACATTCCTGCTGGAAACAATATCAACATTTCTGAATAGTGAATCCATCCTCTTCTGATTTGCAGCTTGGGCATGTTAGTGACAATAATGATCGCACATCCTCAAACTTTGAAAATTACTGTGCTCTAGATTTCTGCATGCTCAAATGTAGCTGTCATCAATGCAGACAAAATACAGACATAATTATCCTCCTGGCAAACTAGCTAAAGTTTGGGGGGTGACTGAGAGCTTTGGCAGTGAAGACTCAGTCTTTCCAAATGTCACCAGCTTTCCCTGCAGGAGGAGACCCTTGTCTCATGTTCTCTGATATCAGTGAGGGAAACTCATGGATGGGAGAGTCCAAAAATTAGTTTAGTTTAACCACACATATCCCTGAGATACTGATTTAATTTTAGGTAGAACCAATGCACTGTAGGGTATATTCTTTGGTCTTGTACACTGTCTTCTAAATGTGTGTATGTATCTGCTGTAGTTTACCCTGTCCATGAGTGGGGTACTTCTGTCCACTCTCTCTATCAACCTCCTGCTGCATTGCCCCACGAGAGGACAGAAGATAGCACAGAGGACAGAGGACAGAGGACAGAGGACAGAGGAGAGCTCTGGTCCCCAGGAGCAGCAATAGGAGACGGGATTGCAGGAAGCCCATGCAGCTAGTGAACTGGAAACCGCTCCTGTGGTCTGGTTCCATCCAGCTGAATCTACCTTGCAGACCATCTCAGAGAAGGACCCTATCTGTGGAATCACCCATCTTATAATAAAAGAGAAACAATAGCAATCATGGCAGAAGCAACAACAGCAATCAGTAGTAGCCAATACGCCTACTTTTTTGTCTACAAAGTAGTTTTACATAATCATGTTTGATTCTTACAGTTGTCCTGTGAAGAAAGCAAAACAGGCATTGTTACTCACCTTCTGCAAATAAGACGACTGAAGTTCCAGCCAGTTAAATACCAGCACAACCTAAGTCAACCATCACCCTCCTCCTCCTCCTCCTCCTCCAAATATTAATGTAAAACTTCCTATGTGCCAGGCACAATGCTAAGTGCTTTATATGTCCAGCTCTTTTCAGATAGAAAATTACAAAACCCAAAGACAGAAGTAGCCAAAACTCAGGGCCATTTCCACTAGACCAAACTGCCCTCTTCAAAAATAAATCTCAAGCATTCAAAAGCAACCCCATCTATTTGTTGTGGGAGGATCTAATATAAAATTTACATTCCCTGAAAATAACATCTCATATAATCACTACCTTATAATTAAACCTATTTTACAGCAGACTTGAGGAAAAATTCATTTAAATCAATTATTTATCCAAATTCTTTCATCAGCTCTCAAGTAAGTTGAAGAATTTTATGATTTCACAAGGAGTTGGTAGAAAACAATAGCAAATAGCTGATGGCACCTAAAGTTGCCCCTGTCCTTTAGCATAAAACAGTAATTTAGGTGCTCAGTGTGCAAATAGCTCAGTTACCCAAAGATATCTAAAACAATTTTGCAACTTGTTATGTGAAGGACTGTCCTGTCTTCAGAGAGTGAGTTATTTACAAATACAATGGAATTGATTTTACAGTTTCACAAAGTTTATGTTATTTCTTTGGATCTTAGCATGTTAAAAAATTTACAACACACATAACCAATTCCTTGATATCCATTGTGGGACTGCTTCCAGGTTACTTCATGGATAGAAAAATTTGTGGCTACTCAAGTCTTCTATGTAAAATGGTATGATATTCTCCTATAACCTACACACACCTTCCTGTATACCTTAAATATCTTTAGATTACTTATAACACCTAACACAATGTAAATGCTTGGCAAATAGTTGTACCGTATTGCTTAGGGAATAATGAGATTTATGATTATAAATGAAACCATCTCCACATACTTTAATCTGTGATCAGTTGCAGAACCCATGGATGGAGGGGGGCAGAAACAGCTGTAGATGTTTAATTTAAACCCCAGAGCATTTTGTTCACTTACCTCAGAGTCACCACATCTGCAGCAAACATTCACCCTGCTCCTAATCAGGGAGCTGAAGCAGACATTGCTAATTGCCTGAAACATCTGTTTCCTTTAAAGCAGCATTCCAGGAACACTTCAGCCTGCAGCCAGCCATTGCTAATCTATCACAGTTAGCACCCTAAACCAAGGAAGCTTAAAAGATTGCAGCAAAGTCAATGTCCTTGTTGAGATGTTGTATTACAGTTTTGCAAGATGTTACTCTTGGAGGAAATTGGATATGAGGTACACAAATGTTCAAATGTGTGTGGCTCTGTATCTCAGAATAAAGAGTTTACATTGTAACCCCAGTGCATGTACACACTTAGACAAATGCTTTAAGACTATCATTATTGTGTATGATGCTCTGTTTTATTCTTTAGGATGGTGGCCCATAGTTTGAAAAACACCAGAGAGTATTTTCCCTTTTCCATGCTCTCTTCCACTAATGTTTTGGAGGAAACTTCCTTCTCTGTGCCCCCAGTGGTCTTTTTTCTTACTTTGTTCAGATCTTCCTTGTCAAAATTAAGGAGATGCTGCCTTGGTAACTTTGGTTATTTGAATTCTTAGTAACATATGTAAAACCATGTAGTAAGACTCTTCCTGTGGACTGAAGGGTTTCAATCCCTTTGTCCTCCCCACTTCCTGACCACATCCCCATGAGAAAGAATGTAGACCCTACAAAATTGAACCCTGTCATTTTCTGAACTGATGAGCAGTTTGTTGTTTGAGGCCATGACTATAACAGGCAAATGAAGGCAGCTTACCACTGATTTACATTTGGTTTAAACCCTTCTCTATGTGGGTTGGGTGGTAGTAGTGGTGAAGTTGTCTACATATCATTTACTCTGGCAGTCCTCCATGGGAGGACCTGGGTACCCTGGCATTTGAACTCATTTCCTGGTGGAGCGATGGTGTACCCATTGAGAGCACCTCCATCGTCCATGAATAATCTTCTATGAGTAAAGATATATTGGGGTTCTTTTCCTTGGACCACCATGGGATTACTTTTGGGGCCCAGAAATGCCACGGGTCTGCCATTGATTTTGGCAGTTTCTGATAACTTTTGGCAGTGAGTTATCCTTCTTCTTTTTTTTTGTTTTTTGGTACCAGGGATTGAACTCATGATCTTGTGCTTGGCAGGTGAGCGCTTATACCACTGAGCTAAATCCCTGGCCCCTGAGTTTAGCCTTCTAAATGTCAGGAACTGGGTTAATTATGTACATTGATTTATTGAATCCTGTGGTGATCATAGTATGTATTATGTTATTTCATATCAGCATAAAGCCTGGAAGGTTCTCAGGCAGCTTTTGTTTAGTAGGTTCTTAGATAATCAGAGGAGGGATGAATTATAAAATCCAATGATAAATGAGGTAGTGGCGATGACGGACACACATATATGCCTACAGACACTAACAAAATAGTTTTGGAGCATTTTAGTGTGCAAATCAAGTCTGTGCTGCCTTCTTTACTGGCCTTCATCATCAGTTTCAGGCAGCATTATGACAAATTTAAATTCTAGAATTTTCTATGCTTGGCTTTTCTCATTTCTGGAAGATGACTGAAACTGGGTCTTCGCAGGCAGACTCAGCTTCCAAGTGGAAGGCTTTTCAGTTCTTGTTGGGAAGCGGTTCTCAAAATCAGTGCACATAAGAATATATAGGAAGCCATGCAGGATGGGAAGAGAATCAAGAAGCCAACCTGCTCTTCCCATGAGCTAGGTGGTGCTCAGGCCGGGAGAGGAGACAAGCACCCCTCCCCCACAGCAACTGGCTGATTCGGAGGAGTACAGAATGAGATGATTGCAACGCAAGTACAAAAACAACTTAAGGCTTGCACTGTTTGATTGACTTTGCAGGCCTAAAGCTGGTAATCTCAGCATCTATTTAGGGGCTAACATATGCAATCTAGTAATTATGGGGGGTTTCCCTCTGTCTTGTTTTTGAAATTCAATATTGTTCTTATTGTTTTGTTTTGTTCCATTTTATTATTCTGTTTTATTTTCTTCAAAATTAAAAAAAAAGAATATCTAGGGAGCAGCTTAAAATGTAGGTTCCTGGGTTCCACCAAGGTAAATTCTGATTTAATAGGGCAGTGATTGTTCCCTGAAATCTACATTTTAAATACAGTTAGATTTAACACTTGAATTAAGGTGATTCAAATAAAATTATTTAGTAGCTCTCTTCTAAAAGTACTAATTCCAGGTATTATAAGATATGGAGAAATAACCCACAATTTGGGGCTGTTCCCTTCCTCCCTATTAACCTCCATATTTAGGATGGCCTTAAAAATGACCTCAAATATTTATTCCAAAGTCAACGGTGATCATATTCCTAATAACTCTGAGTGAAGAGATGCCCAGTGCTGCAGAGCTCTGAGTGTCCTCAGCCACATCTACATCAGAGACCCCGGGCCTGCTGGCTGGAGGCGGTGCTAGGCATGTGGGCCACCAGTCTTCCTTCCTGTGGCAGAGATTCTCAGTGCCACCCTGTCCCTGAGTGCTGCTCTACTTTCCCCAGCTGCCTTGGAGCTCATGCATAACTGGGTTCAGACCCCTGGAATGTGACCAAGTTTGTATGTGAACTACTTGTACTTGGGATCCTTAAAACGTCCAGCACCACGTTTTGGGGGTCACATCTTCTCTCCTGATCTTGCAGATAGACGACGTCAGGGTGACCGTGAAGCTACAAGATAGTGAAACAAGACAGAACCAGCCTGGGTCACTGAGTCATGGCCCAGGGAACAGTGAACTGGTTTGCATTGTGACACAAGCAGAAACAAACCCGTATTGTATTAAGCCACTAAAATGGGAGGCTTGTTTATTTTGGCTACAGAGTTGCTCTTGTCTTGATAAGTGTGATGTTATGTGATTAACAACTAATAAATTCTCATGATGGAAACTCTTCCAGTACAGTGCCTACAAGGACAAGCTGTAACCAAATCCCTCATTGAGCCCATGTGTAGCAGGATTAAGCCTGAATAATCCTGCCTTTGCCCCTTCAAACTAACAGCCCTCACAGACTCAATCTGACCCAATGCAGTACTTGCTCAAAAGTACAAAAAGTCAGTCTCACTGAGCATGCAAAGAATAGCTACACTTTGTTTTAATCATGAAAGCATTCTGTCCCTGTTGCTTCAAACCAGATCACAACACCAATAATTCCCTTTCCTCTTCGCTTATAGATTATGAATCCCTCCAGTGTCAGAAAGAGAAATGGCATCCATGGATTCCAAGATTCTCACACCCCCAGCTGATACAATATCCCATGGAAAAACAGGAAGTAACATGGCAGCCAAAAAGACGAAAAATAATAAAAACCTACAAACCTACTGCAAATCTCTTAAGAAGGCAGTCTTTAAGCTTGGCTTTTTTTCTTTTTGTACTGGGGCTCGAATTCATGATCTCGTGTTTGCCAGACAGGTGCTTATGCCCCTGAGCTAAATCCCCAGCCCTAACCTTGGCCTATTATCTTTCCTATAAACTTTTGACTCTGTGCTAGCATGGGAAACATTATTTTCCTGCTGTGTGTGCCGGCATAGCTGAGTGTTTCTCACCCGTCTATCATGATCTCATGTAAGTTGCTCATAAAACCAATTTTATGGGTGAAGCTATGATAACCAGTAAAAAAAAGAAACATAATAGAAATTATGAAAATGCGTCACATCTAGTAAGGCATTATGTTGCATGAATATTATTTATAATGCACATACAGAGTTAATTCTTATCAAAGTAATTATGTTCCATAAAGGTGCTTGATCGGGGAGATGTTTCAGTGTGAGACCTGGGAATCCCTGTACCCCAGTGAGGCCAACTGATGCCTGTACCAGAGTGGTGACCGCTGCCTTGGTTCAGATATGTGAAAATCACACAATGATCTTCCAGAAAGTAGCCCCATGTCTGCTGATGAAATTCAGTCTTAGGCCACTGGATTTACTACAAATCAGAATGCCCAGGTAAGTTGGATTTCTAATTGCTTGAACATTGAGATAAAAGACAATATGTCATATGTCATGACTTATAATCTAGTAATAGTTGTTTGTCTGAGATAATTTAAAATACTAAATTACACAACTATGTCTTTTTATTTCCTTGATGATTTGGCTCTCCTTAGTTACCTGCTTTGTGGAATTCACCTATAAAATGTCTTGCTGTGACGGGGTATGTTTCATCTGCATTGTAACGTAACTTATACAGTGATACAACTCATTCTTCTGTCTCTCCTCTTGTCTATCAAGCAGGCATTAATGCATGAACAACACTCAACATTTGCATTATAAGCTAGTATGCAGAAAATGTACTGGCATAAGCAAACAGTTTCAAGGATGGCTTTTCAAATTGGCTTGTTGAAGCACATAATACTATGTTTCGTGGCATAACTTGCTGTATTGTTCTTCAGAACTATTCCTCTTCATAAATGACTTTTAAAAATATATTCCCCAGCAAGAGAATTGTTGCCAGTGTTATTCCCTTCTTTCTCCTCAAAACACTTGGTGGTTCTTTTTGTTCCCATTCTGGGAGGGTGTTTAATACATTGATTTGAAAGAATGAGATTGTTAAGGGATGAAATTGTTTCACGATATAGTCATGACAAGTGCTGAAATACTTATCCATTTCAAGCTGGGCTTTTCTCTTGTGGGTAATGCTGCTGACTCAAGATAAGACTTGACAGAGGATCCGAAATGGCCAACTGAGTGGTGGCACCATAGAGAGCCTCTCTAAAAAGAAAATAACTCAGATGCTAGAATCTAACAACATGGAGAAAGCCAGACCAAAGGAGAGGAATTCTCATGACCCAGGAAGAAACTAAGGAAAAAGAAAAAGGAAAAAAAGAAAGAAGAAGCCTGGACAGAGGGCTGGAGCTGGGCAAGCTCCAGTCGCTGTACCGGCAGTTCTTAGGTGACTCATGATCGAGCTGAGATCTTGGCTCTGCCGAGAGCAGGGATGGGTGAGCTCGAGACCCTCAGCTAGGGGAGGTGCTGCTGCAGGGAGTGGAAATGGCAAGTCGAGCTGCATGAACTTTGGTAAGTGACGGGAACTGGATTCCCCAGAGCGGGATGAACGGCTAGACAACATTCTGGAGTTGGGCAGGGCCGGCTTGAATCAAAACCCGAGGTGGCATCAGTTGATGGCTCCTGGTCCAAAGCAGATTGGTGGGATCTGCTTGGGCTGGGTCAGGCCCCTGGTTGTAACCCAATAGCTGGGGACGAGGCCCTCCTGAGCCAGTGGCATCCCCAGGGAATACACAAACATGCTGAAGCATCCCCTGGGTGACTGACGTAGCAGGAGGGGCTGGCTCACAGCCTGCACCTTGCAGATCGGCAGTGGACCTGGGGGGCGGCAGCACTTTCCCTAGCCAGTGTGCTGCACAAAAACTGTGGGCAGTGCGAGGGGCCGAGAGACCTCCACCACCCACCCATCTGAACGGGGCCAGAAACATGACAAGACAGAGAAACAACAAACAGTTTCCAACCACTGAACCAGGGAAAGTGAGTCCAGTAGAGGTTAATGCAGAGGAGATTGAGGGCAGCAAACATGTGCTATCAGACATGGCCCCATTGGAAATAAAGACTTTCATGACCTCATTGATGAATTTAAATCTGAGATTCTAACTCAGGTGAAGCAAGATATAAGAAGATTAATAAAAGAAATCCTGGGTAATCCTCAAGTAGACACAAATGAAAGAATAGAGGAACCCAGAGAAAGGAGAGAAGCCTTTGATGAAGACTATAAACAAAATCTAGAATACATGAAACAGATTCAAAGAGAATATCAGGAAATTAAAAACTCCATTGAAAGCTGGCAAAACCTTTTAACAGTAACTAAATACAAACTTTCAAAACTTGAAGATAGATTTGCAAATATGATAGCAAAAGGAAGGATCTCTTAAAAATAACAAGGAAACAGGAAGCAATGATACAAAGGCTAGAAGATGACAAGAGGATTTATAACCTAAGAATAAAAAAATGTGAATGAAGATGAAGTGACAAATACAAATGAAATAAAAAGTCTACTCACAGAAATAATTAAGGAAAACTTCCCAAGCATGGGAAAAGAAAATGACATTTGGTTGTGTGAGGCATACAGAACTCCAGCCACCTACAACCAAAACAGATCTACACCCAGACATGATAATCAAGATACCAGAAATTCAATATAAAAACAATATTAAAAGCCATCAGAGAAAAGAAACAGATTACCTATAAAGGTAAGCCCATCAGAATCACGGCTGACTTTTCGACTAAGACCAACAGATCAAGAGAGCTTGGAGTGAAGTCTTCCAAGTCCTGAAGGAAGGTGGCATCCAGCCCAGATTGATGTACCCTGAAAAACTGTCTCTCAAAATTAATGCAGAGACAAGATATTTCCATGACAAAGAGGAACTGGGGGAGTTTGTGACCACCAATCCAACCCTGCAAAGAATATTGAAGGACATGCTAGAGAGAGAGAAGAAAATCACCAGGATTCCAGGAATAATGGCAGAAAGGCCTCAAAGAAAGGGGCAGAAAGTGGAATGAAGGAGAAAAGTAAACAAACAACAATGACAGAAAAATAGCATAGCAGAGATTAGACAGAGAAGATTGGTTATACCACTGTTTTATCTGGACTGATTTTATTTGAATCTAGTATGCTTGAGAGTATCAAGTCTGAGAGTAGAGGCAACTACTCTGAAGATGACAAGATGCAATAGGATACCCATTCTGGTTTGATTATTTCCTGCCTTTGAAGTCCTATAATGTTTCCAATGTTTAGTTTTTATTAAAAGTATAATGCAATGCTAAGTTTAATTATACTATGTTTGACGATATGGACAATTTTATTGAAAATAACAAGAGATATCATAGTAACTAACTTCTGTAGATCACCTAGTATTGTGTTTTTAGATTTTTTTTTTAAAATTTATTTAAAGAGAAACAAAAGCATGTAAAGGGTAGAGATAATACAGAATTCCAAAAAAAAGATAAACAATGAGAAATCACTAGTTAATAAATTACATATTATCCTCTTAGAAATAATTGTTCAAGTTACAAAATTAAAGCATACAAAGTAGATAGTCAAACAGTGAGAGTGTGACCAGCTATGCATGCATGAATCTCTATGGGTATTTCTATCCTTTCTGTATTAAGAGAGAAAAACAAAACTTAGCAAGACAAAATAAAACAAATTCCTAAAAACATGAAACCAAAAAGTCGTGTAAAACCATGGTACAAGGTGATCTACAATGATTACTGTGTTGTTTCTTATTATCTTCAATAGAATGTCTATATCATCAGGCATAATTGAATATAGCAGTATAATTGAGTATGGTAGTAAATAACAATATTAGTAAAATAAAACATTGTAGACAGTATAAAACTTCAAGGCAGGTAATAATCAAACCATAGTGGATATTCTAGTGGATCTTGTCATCTTAAGTGCAATTGCCTATACTCTCAGACTTGATACTATCAATCATAACAGCTTTGAATAAAATTTATCAATACAAAACAGCGATCCAACAAACCAGATTTGATTATGATCAGTCATGGTAAAACAGTGTAGGTTTTACAGAGCTTTAGATTAAGTTAATAGGAAATTAAGGATGATTACTGTACTATATCCTGTTATTTTTGGGGTTACTGTCTGTGCCCTCAAATCTAGTACAGGTAGAATGACTAGAACAGAATATAATACATCTAAGTAGAATAGTGTGAGTAATGTGGGTTTTAAATCCTGGTGCACTATTAACGGTATAGTGTATCAAGGCCATCTGTGTTAGAATTTCTAGTTATCCTTCTCTGCCTCATTTCTGCTATGCTACTTTTCTGCCTTTGTTTAGTTTTCTCCTTCATTCTACTGCCTGCCCCACTCATTGAGGCCTTTCTGCCACTGTTCCTAAAATCCTGGTATTTTTTCTCTCTCTCTCTAGAATGTCCTTCAGCATTCTCTGCAGGACACAAATGAAAGAATGGAGGACATTGGATTGGTGGTCAAAACTCGCCCAGTTCTTCTTTGTCATGGAAGCATCTTGTTTCTCCATTAATTTCTAGTGACAGTTTTGCAGGGTACATCAATCTGGGCTGGATGCCACCTTCCTTCAGGACTTGGAAAATTTCCCTCCAAGCTCTTCTTGATCTGATGGTCTGTGTCGAGAAGTCAGCCATGATTCTGATGGGCTTACCTTTATAGGTAATCTGTTTCTTTTCTCTGATGGATTTTACTATTCTGTTTTTATATTGAATTTCTGGTATCTTGATTATTATATGTCTGGGTGTAGCTCTGTTTTGGTTGTAGGTGGCTGGAGTTCTGTATGCCTCACACAACTGTCATTTTCTTTTCCCATGCTTGGGAAGTTTTCCTTAATTATTTCCATGAATAGTCTTTGTAATTTACCTGTATGTATTCCTGCTGCTTCATTCACATTTCTTATTCTTAAATTTTAGATTCTCTTGCCATCTTCTAGCCTTTGTATTGTTACTGCCTGTTTCCTTGTTGTTTTTAAGAGATCTTTCCTTTCATGATCACACATTGCAAACTCATCTTCAAGTTTTGATAGTCTATCCTTAGTTTCTTTTAAGGAGTTTTGCCAGCTTTCAATGGAGTTTTTAATTTCCTGGTAGTCTCTTTGAATCTGCTTCATGTATTCTATATTTTCTTTATATTCTTTATCGAATGTTTCTCTCCTTTTTTTTTGTGTTCCTCCCTTCTTCCATCTGTATCATCCTGAGAGATGCTTCCTGAGAGCATTTCTTTTATTACTCTACTCATATCCTGCTTTACCTGATTTAATATTTCAGTTTTGAGCTCATCTATAAGGTCCTGAAGGTATCTCTTAGTGTCCATTGAAGCCATGTCTGATGTTGTGTGTTTGCCCCCCTCAGTCTCCCTTGTTTTTCCTTCTCCTGGATCAGTGCTCTCAGGGATCTGGGCTGGGGGCCTCCTCCTGCCTCTCTCTCCTGTCATGGCCCTGGCTTCCTCCACACAGGTTACAGTGCAGGTCCCAACCCGCTTTCCTGTTGGCCAAGTTTTCTCCAAAGCACGCTGGCGAGGAAACTCTGCCCTCTCCTGCCTGCTCTTGTCACTGAGGTGTAAGCAGTGGCTGCTTATGCCTGCCTCTCCCCACTGGGCCAGCCAAACTTCAGGTGCCTTCATCTGGTTAGTATGTGCAAGGCGCAGGGAATTGATTTGGGACGGCTCATTGGGTCCCAGCCAGGGATGTGGCCCAGTCCAAGCAAATCCCATGAATCGGCTCTGGGAAGGGAGCAACCAACTGAAGTCACTGTCACTCCCAGTTCAGGCTCCTCCTGCCCGATTCCAACATGTCGCCCATTTGGTTGCGCCCTTCCCGTGGGGGGGTCTCATTCCCAGCACTGGCCGTGGATCAATGAAGGTCCCTTCGCTGGCTCCACTCTCCGTTGGGCTCACCAACCCCTGACTTCAGTGTTGCTGCGCTTCCTGTGAGTGGCGGCGGGAACGAGTTTGGGAGGCTCTGCCTGCCGGTGTGGATTCAAGCTGGTGCAAACTTGGCGGGTCATTGTGAAAACGCTGTGTGCCATAGTTTTTAGCTGTTTCAGTTGTAGTCCCAAAGTATTTGATGAGCTTTTTTATGTTTTAATTTCTTCCTGTGTCAAGTTGATCCATCTCCCTCTGCCTGGGTCTCTCCAGGGTGTTTTATTCTGGCATATGAGTTGTTTCTCCCAGGAGGCTTTGTATTTTGTTGCTCACTGATCAGCCATCTTGTCTTCTTAGTATTGTGTTTTATATGTCCTTTTCATTTCGTGTTTTTCTAGGAATTTGTATTGTTGACTTGTTTTGATTTGTTTCTTCCTCTAATACAGAAAGGCTAGGTATACATGTAGAGACTTATACATGTGTAGAACTTCTAGGTAGTTTAAGAGAATGGATTATAGTTATTGTTAAGAAAAAAAGAGAGGAAAAGAAAGTATTCTAAAGGATATAACTGCATGTATGTTTAAGTGTGTAGGATTGATAACCATATTACTAAATTTTTGTTGGATAGATGAACAGAACTGGTTGCAGTCTCACTGTTTAAATGTCCACTTGTAGGCTTTACTTTTGTAACTTGAACAACTACTTCTATGAGGCAAATATGTAATTATCAAGTGATTTCTTACTGGTTACTATTTTTTTTGTTTTGTTTTTGAAATTTTGTGTTATTTCTACCCTCTTTCTGTTTTAATTTTTTTCTTTAAATAAAAAAAGATAAGACTTGACAAAATGATATGTGTTCTGCGATTTTTTGTACCCAACACTTTACCTTATGACTGAAATATTTCAATGAAACTCTGACCTTTCCGTTTGTATAATTCTATTAGAGACACTGATAATCATGATCAAGAAATAATCAGGCTTCATTCAGTAGATTATTTTAAAAAATCAGTAACAGTTTTAGGAAACTTTTTTTTTTGGTACCGGGGATCAAATTCACAACCTTGTGCTTTCCAGGCAGGCACTTACACCACTGAGCTAAATTCCCAGTCCTGGGAGGTGATTCTTAAGAATTAAAGTGCTGCTTTCATGCTTCAAGCAAACTGAAGATTCTCTCAAGTGCCTTTGTTTATGAAAGCCAATGAGTTTCTGAATGCAAAAAAAAAAAAAGCGAGACCCTTGAATGTCAACAAAATCACAAAAAATTGTAATGGCTCAGTTGGAAAAGTACAAATGCTCAGCTAGGGGAACAGTTTAATAACAATGACTAAGTGTCAGCAGAAAACATTAGATACTGCCTGGACAGCATTCTTCATGTTTTGCCTTAACTTTGAATGAAAATTGTCTGCAATTTCATGCAAATATCTGCCAACATTTATACCCTTATAATCATCATCAGACATCTATTTCCCCCACAATTCTAACTCAACATAAGGCTCTGGAAAATCTGCCTTTATTTCTTCACTCTTACCCGGAAGAGATTTCGTTCACACAGCCTCCTACATAGCTCTTTTTCTTAAGAAAAACTTTGCACGAGCAAATGGACCATAAGTTCCACACTATAGTTACTTCCATTTTAGCTATGTCATAAAAAGCTAAGGGGCTGCACATCTTCCAAAGCTCTGTGACAGTAAAAAGAACTATTATTTTTAAATTTTTGACACAGAACATTTCATCCCAACACTCAATAATATGGCTGAAATTTGGAATCAGGAAATATTTCCAGTAGTACCACATTTGAATTGTCATTTGAGCTAAAAAGACTAACATTATCCATGTGGACCTTTGCTATGATGTGAAAGTCCGTGAGCCTTTGCTCACCTCATGCCCAGGGCAGCAGCCTCAAGGAACAGGAGGAAGTCAGGTCATAATCACTCTGACCTTAATGAGAACAGAGCCCCTTTAAAAGAGGCCAAAGGACCCTAACCCCCTCCTTCTGCCATGTACGGACACAGCGGGAAGATGCCATCTGAGAGGAAGCGGCCCCAGGAGACACTGAATCTCCCTGTGCCGGCAGCACTTGAACTTCTGAGGTTCTGGAACTGTAAGCAGCAGCTTCCTGCTGTTCCTCAGTCACTCAGCTCATGGTAACCTGAACGGACCGAGACACAGGCCACGATTTCTGCGGTGATTTTTTAATCTTCCTCATTTAAATTCTTCTTCAAAATTTATGATTTTATCCTATTTTGATACTATGCAAGGAAATAACGTGCTTGTATGTTTAGTTACCATATACTATTTACATATGACTTCCAACCTTTTTTTGTTTTTTTTTTTTACAATGAATGAGCAATTAGGTTCTGCAGAGTTTCCCAAGGAATTTTTTCTTATTTAATGAATGTCCACTGCTCAGAAAGTGGGTGATGAAATTTACACATATGTTTAGGTACTTTGGGGGGCAAATATACACAAATCAAAATAAAGAGCACCCCCTGCTAGAATCGAGAAGGTTGAATGTGATAATCTCATGTGTGGATACTTGTGTCTCTGTGGTGGATTAATTAATGGTCACTTGTAACACCCAGCTACACTGAGTCAGCGTGGTGCTGGGGCTGGAGGCCCACCTGAGGATTGTCGCCAACAGCATGAAAACATAACTGGAGGGGAAGATGCTGTTGTTTCTTTTTCTTTCAAGAGAAAAAAGCCCCAATAAAGACAATGGTACAAAATTTCAAAACAAGATTGTAGGAGAGTAACAATGGTTAGTACACTGCGTATTGTTATCTTCAAGATGGTTGCTCATATTACAAGATATAGGAATGAAAAACTGATCAAAGAATATAGGCACAAACCTTACTTTTCAATGAGCTAATAATAATTAATAGTATAACTAATAATAATTATAGTATAATAGCTAATAATTAATAGTATAACTATCTTAACTATTTTATATATAAATACATATATATTTCCCCCTTCTTTTTCTTCTTTTTGCCAGAGCCTTGTGCATGCAATGCAAAGTTCTACCCCTGAGCCACATCCCCAGCCCTTCTCCTGGAGAAGCTTGTCGAGCTGGCTTTTCTGAGATGAACTTGGCTGTTTCCATCTCGGAGGAGCTTGGGATCCTGCTGTCACTGAGGAGGGCTGCAGTTCTTTTTGAGGGAGCCTGGGTCCTTACTTTGGGCAGCACTTCCTGGCCCCAGTGCCCATCCCTCAGCCTGCTGGCACAGATCCTTCACCCCTTTCTGGCTTCCAACACTGATCTTTGGGCCTTCCCAGTGCAGATCCTTGATATGAACTTGCACGAGCTGTTGTCCTGGACTGTGGGTCTCCAGCTGGACTCATGGATGACATTGCTGTGGGATTCAGGCAATTTCTCACACTCTTTTGCATTTGACTCGTGGGGCGAAAGTTATAAAATAATCCTACAAATTATGTGTCCTGTATTAAATCTTTTCTCTTATAAATCCTGACTATAACAATCCCCCATGAGCTGAACTCATAGCTAATCACGAAGAGGTGCTGAACTATTGGCAGTCACAAACCTGTAAACTTGGTATCTCTTGTATAAAGGTGAACCTCCCCTTTGCCTATGCAGTAGACCTGTACTGTAAGACACACTAATGTCCTGGTTTGCGAACACCTCTGTTTGCAAACAATTGCTTTCTTTCTCATGCTCCACATGGGTGGCAAACATGACCACAGCTGTCTTCCTCACACCAATAGCCATCTTTCCCCATCATAAAACAAATTAAGTTCACAAACTGAATTTCTATTAATGTTTTGGGACTCCTGGGTTTCAGGAGTTGGCAGGTTTGGAAGACTGATGGCATTGGTGGGCTTTCAGATGTGTGTGCTGGTCACTGGAGTGAGGCACTTTCTGATTGGCCATTGTCTTAGTCTATCATGATTGACTGACTTTTAGAAGCGTGGCACTTGCTAACTTTCAGAAACAGTTACTCAGCTGAGGCTGTCATTGATGTACTGATTCTCAGAACTTGTGCACTGATTCTGTATCAATAAGTGATGACAGTGTTTACTTTGAGACAGACCAGAAGCCCCTGACTCTCCTCCCTTCACTCTTACCGTGGTCAGGGTAGACTGTGCTTTGGCCATGGAGTGTCACCCCCTTCCCCCTTGCTATCCTTCCTTCCTTCCCTCGATGTCCCTTGCCCAAGCAAGGGACAACTTGCCTTCATGTTCTCCAGGTTAATTAGTGGCTGCTGTTGTGGTCCCTCTGGTGAAAGGTTTGGCCAACCGGAAGCTGCAGTGCCCCTACCCTACTCCACAGCACCAAAAGCTGAAGAAATGGCAAAGTAACCTCCTGTCATGTGGCCGATATCACAGAGGGATCCAGATCCATTAACCCCAAACTTCCCAAACCCCAATATGCTGTGATGAACACAACCAACCTTCCTGAAGATTCCCCAGGACTAGTCCTGTCATTTTTCACTGAAACATGACAACTGTCAATCAAACAGTTCCTCTCCCCAACATTTCCTCGATCCAGGGCTACACAGCTGTGGCTGTCCTAGATGCCCCAGAACCATTTGCACCAATCACAGGCCTGCATTTGAACAAATCAGCAGGCCTGACTCTGAACCAGGTCTGCACATGGACCAATCAGAAGCCTGCAGCTACTGTAGAAGCAGCTCCTTCCTCATATGGCTCCAGTTAGTGTAGGAGGGCTTCCTCTGGTGCCATCTACAACCTTTTCAAATAAAAGCTTGTCCTGGCGGAACTTTAAATGTGCTTATGATGCATTTCTTGGGTAGTGTGGGCTTGGAAGATCATGTAAAGGACAAAATAGTCATTCTAAAAGAAAAAGGAGTGAGCTCTAGGGATTGTTAGCCCTGGAGACCTCCAGAGACAAGCAATTGGTAAAGTCTACTGGCAGCATCCCTAGAATCAGGAATTGGCAGTGTCAACCAGTGTCATCTACCATTAACTAGAGGCAAACAGAGTGGCATTTTGCTGAATGATGATTTCTCTCTGAACTTAGTAAGAGAACCCTCAACTGTTGACTGACAACAACTTGTTTGAGTTGGGACATTAGCCAAAAATGACCCCCCCAACCAATCCTTTCTCCTTAAATGTGAAAAAATAAATATTTTAATCCTTTGTGTCTTTCCTCAGCCAAACTTGTGAAAGAGACCAAAAGGGATTGTCCAGATGCTTATGTGGGGAGGTATAATTTCCAACCTGCGTTACCACTGAAGAGATTTAAGCACTAATTACTGTGGGATGACACTGCCAACTTTTTGCAATTATCATAAAAAAGTTGAACACAGGACACGTAGGTCATCCTGATAAAGTCAGTATAGGGTACTCTAAAAACTTTCAGGTCAGGACATTGGACTATGTGTAGGTTGCTTGTGCCCAGCGACCGGCCACGCCTTGGACCGTGTTTCTATTCTCTCCCGGTGGTACATGAACATCCTGGGTTCTCAGAGAGGAGTGCCTGAACTGGGGCTGGACTGAGGGCTCCGGAAAAGACTGAATCCAAGCTGTGGTGTGACTAGATCTACATTTAGAAAGATTGCCCTATCATCTGGGTAGGGTGAGAGGGACAGAGACTGGAGGCA
This sequence comes from Hydrochoerus hydrochaeris, assembly GCA_004027455.1. NCBI lineage: Eukaryota > Metazoa > Chordata > Mammalia > Rodentia > Hydrochaeridae > Hydrochoerus > Hydrochoerus hydrochaeris. The sequence goes on from PVLA01004453.1 coordinate 142,317, forward strand.
CGCACATCTGTTAGAAGGCGATGCCCACCAGAAGCGCAGGAATGAGAGCTTTTAAATGGAAGCTTTTATCAGAGATTAGTAATTTACTTATAACATTGAAAAAAGGGGCAACAAATGTTTAAGGCACTATGTACTATTTATTTCTTTTTTCCATTTTCCATCCCATGCTTCAGTGTGCATGCACGCGCGCGCGCGCGCGCACACACACACACACACACACACAATTTCTTGTAGAATTCAAAGGTGAATGCCTCAAGACCTGGGTTTTTTTTTGTTGGTAAGTTTTCCATTACCTCTTTTGCTGATTGACATTGGGTTATTTAGAAATTTCCTATCTTCTTAATTCAGCTTGCCAATTCATATGTATCTAAGAATCCGTCTATTTCTTCTGTTTTCCATCCTATTACAATAAAAGTTCTCAATGTAGGTATTGATGATCTTCTGGATTTCTGAAGGATCCATTGTGATTTCATCCTTTTCATTCCTAATTGCATGGATTTGAGTCTTCTCTTTCTTTATTTTAATAAAGTTGCCTAGGGGTTTGTCAATTTTATTTAATCTTTTAAAGAATCAACTCTTCAATCCATTGGCTCTTTGTATTGTTTTCCTAGTCTCAATTGCATTAATTTCTACTCAGCTCTTTATAGTTTCCTCCCTTGTACAAGCTTTGGGCTTGTTTTTCTTTTTCTACAAGTTTAAGGTTCAACATTAGGTTATTCGTTCTAGATCACTCTGGTTTCCTAATGTGAGAGTTCACTGTTATAAATTTCCCTCGTAGGACTGCTTTCCCTATATCCTTATATACTGTAAGTTCTGGTAGGTTGTATTTGTATTATCACTTAATGGTAGAAAGTTTCTAATGTATTCTTTAATTTCATCGGTGACCCATTGGTTGTACAGGAGGGTGTTAATTTCCATGTGTGTATGTAATTTATGTTGCCCTATGGTCAGATAATTTCAATTCATTTGCATTTATTTAAGCATGTTCTATAAGCTAGTATGCAGTCTATTTTGGAGACTGTCTCATGTGCAACTGAGAAGATTGTGTGTTCTGATGTTGTGGGGTGGAACACTCTGTAGATATCTACCAAGCCCATTCGTTCACAGATTTGGTTCAGTTCTGATATTTTTTTGTTGATTTTTTATCTAGTTGAATTGTCTGTAGGGTATTGAGGTCCCCCATTACAATAATACTAGTGTTCATTTGACTTTTGATGCCCATTAATATTTGTTCTCCATAGTTGGGTATGTCAGTGTTTGATGCATATACATTTATGATTGTTATCTCTCTTGGAATTTTCCCTTAACAAGTATGTAGCAACCTTCTTTTTCTCTTTTAATCAGTCTTGGCTTGAACTTCCCTTTGTCTGCAAATTGAATATCTATCCTGCTTTTTTCTGGGTTCCCATTGCATGAAGTGCTGTTTTTTATTCTTTGACTTTCAGTGTATGAATTTCTTTATGGTCAAATGTGTTTCTCGTATGCAATATTGTTGGATCTTATTTCTTGATTCACTCTACCAGTCTATTTCTTTTGCTTGGTGAATTGAGACCATTTACATTGACAGTTATAACTGATATATGTTGGATTATTCTTGTATTATTTTTACATTGTTGGCTCCCTGTCTTTCCCCTCTGTTTAATTGCTTGCGTTGCCTGGTGGATTCTTTCTGTTGGTTTTCTTGGAACTTCAGTCTTTGTTATCTCTTTCTAAAATACTCTTCAGATGGTTTGATGGTCATGAATTTCTTCGGTTCTTCTTTTTCATGGAAATATCTTATTTGTCCATTGATTTTGAAAGATAGTTTTTCAAGGTATATCAATCTGAGTTGGAGGTTGTTTTTTTTTTTTTCAGGATTTGAAATATTTCATTCTAAGTTCTCCTTGACTAGAGGTTTTGTGTTGAGAAGTCTGCAGTGATTCTGATGGGCTTTCCTTTACAGGTGATTTGTTTCTTTTTCTCTAATAGCTTTTAATATTTTGTTCTTGTGCTGAATTTCTGAAAATCCTCACTATTATATGCCTTGGTGTAGATTTATTTTGGTCATGGTTAATTAAATTTCTACATGCCTCATTTATTTGTATATCAAATTCTTTTTCCTTGCTTGGGAAGGTTTCTACCATGACTTCTGTGAACAGGTTTTTTTATGTCATTTAGGCTGCCTTCTTTTTTATTGACTCCAATCAGTCTTATGTTACTCCTTTTTGCATCCTCTTGCAGCTGTTGTATTGATTTTTCATGGTCATTCACTATTAAAAAAAACTTTCTTTTTATGATCACTAATTTCCTGTCTTCTAGATTTGATATTTTGTCCTTACCTTGGTTCATTTGGCTGAATACACTTTCAGTGGAATTTTAAATCTCATAGATATCTATTTGAATCTATTTCATGGGTTCTATTTCCTTCCCATGTTGGGCATTCATAGTTTTCATCATTTTCTAAGCTGGGTGGCTTCTGATTTCCTCTATCTCATCTCCCAAACTTGTACTGGGTGGGCTGGAGATCTGGGGTTACATTTTGCTTCTGTGTCTTGTCATTTTCTATTTTTAAAAATTTTCATTTGTTTTCTTTGTTGATGCTTATAAATTGTTTATGGTAGGTAGCTTTTTCACTGGTATCAAGGCTTCCCTAGGAGATGTCTTCCTCAAAGATGTGTTCTAGGTATGACTGGTTCTTGGTCTCTGTGTTTGTCCCAAGATCTTATCTTTCCAATTTATTAGGGATGATAATTTTCTATGTATATGGCTCAGCACCAAGTCATTTTGTACTGGATTATGGTAACAATTATGACCCTAAACAATCACAGCATTGTCATACAAAGCAGGACAACTGATTGTAACAGGTATAACACCAAAATTAAAATAATTAAATTAGTAATAACAGTAGCATAAATCACAGCCTAGAAACTGACAAAATGTGGTAACTATTAATTTTGTACCTGTAATCATAGGATCAAGATCTACAGTTATATAATGAAATGCAACATAAACCAGGAACTTGTATACTGTGAATTTTCCTTTAGTAGAGTGGTTTTATTCCATGTGTGTGTGGAATTTAAAAGGCATAAGGGAAAAACAGAGAGATAATTGAAGAGAAATATAGTAGAAACAAGGCTGAAGGACAAAAGATGATCGATCACTCAAGCTCTGGAAAACTGAAGAAGAGGACAAGAGAGAAAGAATGAAGAGGAAAGAAAAAGAATATTGAAACAAACCAGAAAGGCTAGAGATAATGTTTGCTCACATGAAAATATCAGAAAATCAAGAAAGAAAGTGAAGGAAAGAGAGGCAAAAGATAAACAAAGCAAAACAAGTAATAAAAGTAAAAACCTAGATTAACAAACAAACAAAGACAAAAAAAGGAAAGCAGAACAAACAAACAACCATAACAAAACAATAAAATTTCTTCTGGTGCACTCAGTTCTATGGTCTTCTCCAAGTCACAGCCCAAGTGTGCTGGGTAAACTCACCAAGTCTGTAGTAGGATTAGTGCTGGGTGCAGGGCTGATCTTGTCCTCTGGATTGTGGGGCAACTTGCTCTATGTCCCTCAGTGGCCTGCCCACATTTCCTTACCTTGTGTGTCTTTGCATTGCTTTCCAGTTGCTGTGGCACTCTCAGACAGTGACAGCCTAAGGTGCTCCAAGTCCCATGGACAGTTGGTTCCTCCCAGCCCTTGTAAGCCTCCTCTGTTCCACTCTGCTGTGCCACTCTCCTTAAATCCTGCATCTCTCTCCTCTCATGCCACTGAATCAGGGTGGGGGGAGTTCCCACTTGTTGCCCAGCTTGTGGTTTAAGGCTGCTTATATCCTATGTCCCTCTCTCTCTCGGTTACTTTTCTCATTGATGAGACAAAATATCTGACAGCCAAAGTTAATGAAGGAAAGATTTATTTAGTTCACAGTTTGTAGAGGTTTCAGTCCATAATCAGCTAGCTCCAAGGCAGAGTGGTGTAACTGAGGGGAAACTATTCCTGTTGGTGGAAGACAGCAAAAGCAACAAGAGCAAAGAGGGGAAATCAGTCTCTTCCCTCCCTTATAGATTAAGCAAGCTACTTGCCCTATGGCATGTGTCACACTCACACAGCCAATTCCAGCACTAGGCAATGAGCAAGTCAAAAACTGTAGATTCAGCCATCTCTGAAAAGTCCACCTCCCATGACCACATGAGGCTTTGGAGGGACGTCCAGACACAAACCATAACACTTTCTTATGTTGCTGGGAGCAGGGCAGGAGGATTGGTGGTGTTTCATGCACTACCTTCACTGATGCTGCAGTCCCTAGACTTATCATTGTGGAACCTGGCAATTCTTTCTTTCTTTTTTTTTTTTTTTCGGTACCACTGATTGAACTCATGACCTCGTGCTTGCAAGGCAAGCACTTATACCAGTGAGCTAAATCCCTGGCCCGAACCTGGCAATTCTAATACCTGCTGGTGAGAGGCAGGTTGGATAGCCAGGGCAGAACTGGGGGTTTGAGTCTGAAGCTGTGTTGGAGAATCCTTCCCTCTGTTGGAGGACAGTCCTTTGTGTTACTCAGGCCTTCAACTGGCCAGAATGGAGGGCAGCCTGCTTCCCTCAAAGCCCACATATTTAAATGTTAATCTTCCCCTAATTCACATTGGGTCTGCTTTATAAATCACACTAGTATTAACCTAATATTGGGCAATTGAATGGATGGTTTTTTTCTTTTAAACTTCTACCATTCAAATGTGTCCAGTAGGGAAACTATAAATCTAGCTAGGTGGAGAACTCCTACTCCAACGTCCCCTGCTGGTTTGTAAATCACTGTTGTGCCAACTTAAAATAATTTGAATTATTCTTTCTCTAGCTGTGCTGCTGTAGCTATTTTTGCCTTGGTTTTCACATTTGGCTCAGATACTATTTATCCAAATTTAAGAAAACAAGAAAGCAATAGCTCAAAGTCATAGTAATGGTTGAGTTCTATTCCACATATGTTCTTATAAAATAGAATCCTAATTCTAATAAAGGTTTTTAGATAATGAATTTAGTTACTAAATAGATGAAACTTTCTGGATCCAGATCTTCAATTTTAGTTACTTGCATGGTTAGAACAATATACTGAGGTTTGTGTCTTCTTTTGGAAATCCCTTATTCGAGTCTTAGTTTTGACTTCTCAATTGCTAGGATTTGAGATAGTTCTGGAAGAAAATAAGTTAATTCTTGTTTTCCTCCAAAGACCTTTATTGAAGTAGAATTGAACACAAAAAACTACCAACATTTGAGGTGTACACTTTGTCAAATTCAATATAGGCGTTCACCCAGTAAGCCATCACCACAGTGAAGATGATGGAAAATAAATATCCTCATAAGTTTTCTTATGGTTCCTTATAACTAATTCTTTCTTCCTACCATTTCCTCTTGGACTCCACATAATCACCAGCCTGTTCTCTGTTGCTGTAACTTAGTATGTGTGGGAGGCAGAATTTTAAACAGTCCCCAAATGACCCTTCTTTCTATCATTCTTCCACCTTGGAGTGTGAGTGGCATAAGTGTGATGAGCTATCATTTCCATGGATATGTCTCTTTTTTCTTTTATTTTCTTTTTTGGTACTGAAGATTGAACTCATGACCTCTTACTTGCCAGGCAGGCACTTATGCCGCTGAGCTAAATCCCCGGCTTTGGTTATGTTCCTTTATGTGACAAGAAGGATTTGGAAGATGTAAATAGGTTTATGACTCCATAGACTTTGGAATAAAAGATTAACTGGGTGAATCTAATCTAACCAAATGAACCTTCTTTTTCTTTAATTTTTTCATTACTCTGGTCCCTTTGTGATTCTATATGAATTTTGGAATCTATTTCTAAATTTCTTCATGGATTCTAACTGCCATGGTAGTAAGTCTGCAGATAAGTCATGGGAGGCTTGGCATCTTAATAAGTGGTCTTTCAACCTATTATCATGGTACATATCTCCATTTATTTAGATTGTCTTTAATTTCATCAACATTTGAGGTTTTTGGTGTTCACATCTTCAGATTTATCACTATAAATCATTAATTTTAATTTTAATTTTTGGTTGTTCATTTCTATTTGTATAAAGTTGTCTTTGACTATTAATATTGTATCCAGCAACATTGTCAAATTCATTTACTAATTCTAGTGACCCTTTTGTAGATTTCATTGGTTTTTCTGTGTAGCTGACCATATTGTCTGCAAACACAGTTTTTCTTCTGTCTTTCCAATATTAAGCCTTTTATTTCTGTTTTTGCCTTAGGAAATTGAGAACAATGCTAGGAAGAGGTGGTGAGATCAAGTATCTTTGTTTTGTTCCCGGTCTTACTGGGGAAGCATCCACTATTTCAGCAGTAAATGGGAAGTCAGATATCTTCCATTAGGTTGAAGAAGTTCTCCTGTGTTCTTAGATGAGAGTTTACATTTATTCACTTATTTTTAAACCAGCAGTAATATTGCATTTCTTGAAATTTTTTTGAGTCCTATTTTACTACATTAATATGATAATTAAAATTTTTCACTTTTAAATGTTAAATTCATTTTCCATACTCAGAATAATTCTCACTTGGTCATCGTGAATTAGTTTTTAGGTCACTAGGTTTGGTTTACTAATATTTTTCTTAGAAGTTTTGTCTTTGCTCTTATGATGTATATGGGTCAGTAGTACTGTTTTCTTGGATTGCTTCAGGTCAGGTATCAGAATAACATTGCAATGATATTATGAGTTGTAAAAGCATTTTCTCCCTTTGAATTTTCTGTAACTGTTTGTAAGGGACTAGTATCTATTATCTGTCTAAAATATGTCACAGATTTAGCAGTGAAACCATTGGACTCAAAGTGTTATTTGTAGAGGTATTTAAATTATGAATTTAATTTCTTCAGTAGATATAAGGAAATTTATTCTTCTTGAGTGTGCTTTGGTGTTTGGGGACATGTATCTATTTCATCTGAGTTGTTAGTTTATTAGCACAGAGTTGTTCACAAGATGCCCTGATCAGGTCAGAGGCCTTTCTAGAAGGCCTGTAGAACTGGCCAGATTGTCTTTACTTGCTTTCTTGATATTGCTCCCTTGTGTCTTTTGCTCTATTTTCTTGATTACTCTGAACAGAATCTTCTTACTTTTATGGAGATTTACAAATAATCAGCTTCTAACTTCATGGATTTTCTGCACTGTTTTTGAGTTTTCTATTTAATAGAGTTCTGATCTTGATTTCCTTTCTTCTACATTCTTTGAATTTTCTTCTTCTTTTTGTAGTTTCCTAAAATAGAAGCTGAGGGAATTGTTTTGAAGCATTTTTTCTCTTCATATATAGTTTTTAGTGCTAAGTAGTACTTTAGTGACATCACACAAACTTTGATAAGCTATGTTTTGTTTTGTTTTGCTGTTTAGTTTTTTGAGACAGAGTCTTGCTATGTAATTTAGGCTGGCCTTGAGCTCATTATGTAGCGATCCTCCTGCCTCAACCTCCTGAATGCTGAGATTGCAGGCATGCACACTTGAACATATATTTTGCCTTTGTTGGATGATGTGTTCTGTGAATGTCAAGCAGATTGAGTTGGCTGATACTTCTATTTAAATCTTGTATGTAGATTTGCCTGACTTCCTGTCTGTAGTTGTTCATAGATTATAAGTACTGAAGTCTCTGGCTACCAGTCATGCAATACAAGGGAAGGGTGAAGAAGGTGGTCTCGGCTCACCAGCCTCCACCTGTGTCTCTGTGTGAACCGAGGGTGTTGCTTCTAGGAGTGATGTGAGTCTCCTTAAAAATTGGCGAAGCCCGTTAAGAAGCCCAAATAAATGTGCCCTATAAATAAAAACTAAGTGCTTGCTGGGGAAATACAACTTCAAGGCAAATCTCCTTTCCATTCCCTTACTCTACTGCTCTCCCTACACGCGTGTGTGCGTGTGCACACACACACCTCCCTGTGTAACACTCTGGATAAACCACTGTTGGATAATGCACAGTGCTCATGTTTTTAAGTGTTTCACACCTTTGGTACTGTAACATGAAATACAGGCATATTCCTGAAAATTCTGAATGAGTGCACAGAGAGACATGGATTGCAAAGCTCTGAACTCATGCACGGGAGACGTGGTTTAGGGCTTCCCTCCCTCACAAGGAAAGTTGGAGCTTCAGAGAAGGATCATTTCAAGTGCCAAGACTTTGGCTAGAAATGTCTGATTTTCTCTTTAGCTCTCACAGCTAAGATGATTGAAAACTAAACCTGGTATATCTATGTATTTTTTCACTTCCAGATACCTTAAATAAATTCCAACCTTTCAAGTATATGTTTTGAAATTTTAGTTTGAATACTACATTGATAGAGTTGTAGGCTTTGCAGCGCTGCTAACTTTAGATCAAAACAGTCTCCTGGGCGTTACTTTTATAGATGGTTAAAGATCCCTTGGGCTGTACCAAGACTGTTGCGTGTGGACGATTTCTTGGATTATAGCACAGAAACTTTAATGCCTACTTCAGGAATGATAGGGGCCCTAAATAGGCAGTCACATTTACTAAAGAAACCTAGAGTTTTCTTAGATTGCCAACCATAGCAAGACAAAAAATGCCAGGGCGACAGAGCTTAAGTGGCTCTTTTCAGATATATCACATTGATTCTCTGTATTTAAGATGCAAAACTGCTTCCAGGAGCGGTTTAATTAAGTGAAAGTAAGTGTGGGCCCTTAGGAACCAAATGGTTCAGTGAGCAAACACATAGCAACAAGCGAGGAAGTGGGGCATTATTACGAGCTTTGCAAACACCACACAACCCCATATCAGGGATCCCAATCAGTGATTGGCTAAGCAAATTATCAAAGCGAGCTTAAATTTCCTCAGGTAGAAAATTGTCATGCAAAAGTCCAGGACAGTGTGGTACTCTGAGTCGTCAAAGAGAAAGATAAGAAAAGCTGGATTTTCAAAGCCTCTCCGCAGGCGTTTAAGGTAAGAGGGCTCATCCCTTCACTCGGCTAGAAAGAACTTTGCATGCCAGAGAAGGAGCTTGATTTCAGAAAGTGAATACCCACTTCGTGACTGCCTTTTCCTTCCCTTCGCACGTGTCATGTGCACAGGGTGTACAAGGAGCTAACAGAGACAGCAGAAACCTGTGGAGAGCAAGGCCGGACCCATCTGATTAAGACAGTGCATCACTGGGAACCGGACTTTCCACTGCCAGTATGTTGTTAGGTATCATTTGCTGTTAGAAAGGGTAAACACACAAGCTACAATGAATATCTGAGCTTAACTGAATCAGGATATTTTATACTTAGTTGACTAAAACTCCACTACTGTTATGTTTATGCAGAAAAAAAGAACTTTAGATCTAACCAGAGTCACTTTGCAGCTTTGGCGCTGCAAAGCACTGATAGGATTTAATGAGAAAAGAAAGAAAAAAAAATCTGCTCCTATTAAACTAGAACTAATAATAACATTAAACCTTTAACTCTTACTGAAATCAAACGTGGATTTGGGAGTTTTACTTAACACATTATGCTACATATACTTAAAAGTCTGGCTTTTCCCCAAGAGAAGGGCTCAGCGTCTGGCCTATATTTATTAGGCCTTTGTTGACTGACTGACTGACTGAATTCTAGTTAACATTTGTTGGCTTAGCACCTGCAAAATCAACTTTTGGCCTGTGAAATTATTTTTTTTTTTTTGAGATTTGATGCTAGAGTTCTGAAAGCCAGTTTAAAACACTTATACTTAGGCTATCTAGGGATTCTGACTCATATCACACACATTTTCTGTTTTAATATTGTGGTAGATTTGGAAAAAAGAAGGACAAGTTACCCCAAAACTGGCAAAACTGAAGGTGGAAATTTGATGAACTGGTCACTTGGATTAGTTCTGATAAAAACCTGGATAACTCATTTTCAAAATCCACCTCAGGCTTTTAAGTGAGCTGCAACTAGTCTTTGCTTTTCACCACTATCCTAGTTACTTGCCCAGAGTGTCATGCTAATTACTGATCTCAGTTTGTGTATGACAATAAATGAAATTTTCCGGTGGCAGCTTCTCAATTCTGAAGCTTCTGCTTCAGGCTGATGGCATCTGGGCCATTTCCGTATTGGTCTTTCCTGCTTGGGCGAATGGTGACAGGCACTACCAGGATTGCTCCTGAAGTGGAGTTGGGAGGACAGAGTGATGGATTGCAGGGTGGAAACGGGGGCACCTCTGTAGCCCTCATTACAGGGACCTTCCCAAGACACACTGGCTCCTCCAAATCACAGTGTAGACCAGCCCTTCTCAGAGCCTAGGTAATAATCAGGCTGGGGACTTTGACTACGGCACCACTGGACTGCCATCGCTCTGTCCTTCACCTCTGCGTTATACTTGCCCAGAGTCACCTCAACCTCATTTTATTCTGCAGCATTTTTGGAAGAGGTCTAGCTATTCTTAGCCCTTTGCTGAACTGCAACAGGAGCAAAGAAGCTGTTTTCCTCAGTAGCTCTAGAACTATGTCCTGTCCTCTCTCCTCTGAGGAAATACCAAGGATTCCTATGCTGGTCGGTATTCGCTGAGGTTTCATTACCATTAAATTCAGTCAAGGCCACTTTATGACATGCAGAAATGTAACCTTTAAATCCACTGGAAGTTCATGAAACAGGAGAAAAAAAGTCTTTCCTTTCTATGATACTAGTATCAAGAAATTAAATCTTCAGTAAATAAAAACTTAAAATGTTTGAATCACACAGATGATACAACATCTATTCCAAAGCGTGAAAAACATGTCCTAAATTGGTGGTGGTGAACCTGTGGCAAATGTGTTGTTTTTGTTTTAAGACAAAAGACGTTAATGGATGCATTGTTTTTTCTAAGCTAAAACCTCAGCGGCTGGGTTTAAATGCAGTGTTAGCACTTTGTGATAAATAAGCGGGTTTGGGATTGGAGTTTGGGAGCTTGGTCTAAAAGGTTCACCTTACCATCCTAGATGCTTTCTGAATTTGAATTCTAATAGGGGTGAGAAGCTGTGTCTTTAGATAACCTATGTAATAATTAATGTCATTTGTTAGGAGATTGCAAAGTACTGAGCAGTGCTGGAAATGTTTATACTGAAAAGTACACATTCATGAAATGCTCTGCGGTGTCTTTTGCTGACCTTTGTACCTGAAGACAATTATCACCAAGACTTTTGGGAGCTCACTGGAGGGCAAAGGACAAGATAAATAACCTGACCTCTGTAAAACAGCTCAGCATATTGCTGGCGGGGTGTGCAGGAATCTCTGAGTGTAAAAAGGAGACGTCAAATGTCCTCTGCCATGGAGTCAGAGAGAGTCTTGGAGATAATTTTTCTGCTGAACCTTAGGGTACTTTGAGGTATAGTACTGTTACAGTCCTAAATGGAAGCAGTGAAATTTTAATGAAGCTGCTTAAATTTCTCAAGCTAACACCACCAGTAGTGAGTAGAAATTGAACCTAGGTCTCTGAGCCCAAACCCCATATTCTTTCCACATGCCTAAGGCTCCCCATGCATCATTTCTTCTCTTACAGTCTGGTACAGTCACATCCTGCAGACTGGGTCAAGACTGCAAGAGCTCCATCGTTAAAGCACAATTTTAGTAGTTAATGCCTGGTTAAAGCTCTTCAGAAGACAGACTTGTCATTGGCATCAAGAGCAGCAGAAGGACAAAGTCACAGCTCTGTGCTGTACCTTGATGGCCCTTGGTTAGCACAGCCAGTAAAGGTTCCAGGAAGCCACTTCAAGACTGGTGCCCTCTCATGTCACCATAGCCACGCAAGGTGGACTTGGGGAACATCAGAAATCTCATGTTGGGTGCACGCTCCTTGTCCTAAAATGGTGCAAATGTTACAGACCAAAAATATATATTACTGTGGTTACTGCCTTTTACTTGAGAGTAATTTATTTTGTATATTTCTTTTTTAAAACAGCCATTGATTATTATTTCTAAGGAAAATGAAGATAATTATATATTTTTGCATTTGGGCAGCAGCATGTGCCATTCCAGTAAGTATGTTTTCCTTGGAAAACTTTCTTACTTTGCTATTTTAGCCTAACAAAAATATTTTTTCAAGTTTGCAGATAGGCTGTGTTTAAAAGTGTAGATTTGCATTAAAGAGCTTTCTAGATATCTTTGAGATCTCAACAAAACCAAATATGCAATCCAATTCATGTCTCATTCCTCCAGATAAAACTCATGCCTTATCAGATGCATATTGAAAAACCTCACTCAGTTTAATTTACATTGAATGTCAAGAAGTTGTGGAGTCTTTATCCATCTTTATTTTGTGTCCTATGAATTTTATTCTAATATCAAAAAGCCTGTGCGGTTTAGAAAAATTTAAAGAAACAACAATATGGAAATTGGGGTTTTTACCATATGATAAAACTAATGTTTCAGTCAGAGAGTAAGTATTTGTATGCTCACTGGAAAATTTGGACTATCTGAATAAAAGTGGATAATTAAACACTAAACAAATCAACCCATTTAGAATCTTATTAGCCAGCCCCCATTTTTTAACATTTCCACACACTGTCTTAGCACCAAACATGCTGGTATTTCTGCAGCTGACAACTTTCCCAAGTATTTCAAGTGTTCTCTCGCGGTGCCTGTGGTAGGACTGAGTACCACTTGATTTTGCAGGTGTGGTTGAGGTCGCGGTCCCTATTTTCTTAGTGTTTTAGCTGGCATCGTATTTGGGGTGGGCCTTGTACTCAGCTTGTTGTACAGAAATGCCAAGGGTTTATAAAAGGCTCTCCTCATATAGTTGAGATAAAGTGGTGCGGCTAAAATTTCAATAAAATTGGCGATAGAATAATGAAAAGTATCCAGTTTAAAATTCTAGTCCTGTAATGAACTGCTTCTCTTTTCTACTTGGTTAGATTATGACTTGACCTTTGTGTTCCAAATTTCTTCTTCACTGAGGGGAAAATATGTATGTGTACGTGTGTGTGTGTGTGTGTGCATGTGCTTATGTAATAATTATGTACCCAAAGTAAGAGTGTACAGTATCCAGTGTTCACTTTGGCAGGTTCCTCAAATCGGACCATCGGAGAGACACACTTTGGAAAAATCTGTGAATGTACATCTTCTAGAAAAATCAAAGGTGCCACTACAGGTATGGGATATAAAATGTGTTTTTTTTTATTTCTATTCCCAAGATGTCTTTTGCTTTCCATAACTTTTCTAAAATTGTCACCCACCTTTCTAGTAGCTTTGCTGCAAGGCGATGCCCATGACTCACTTTTGAACTGTTTCTCTTCTCCAGAACAAGCTAAATGTCAGTGCCACGCCTGAAGAGAGTGGTGTTCTTCTGCATGAAAGTGAATTAGTAGGACAGCAGTCCACTCAGGACAGTTATGCAGGGGAAGGGACAGGCTGTGAGTGGACACACAGAAGGGAGAGTGGCCCCTCCTCTGCACACACTATTTTAGCAAATAAACAGCAGGGTGCTGAGGAGGAAAAAGAAGGTGCAAGCCAACAGGAAACCCACGATTGTGAGGGGATACGTGGAGAAGATAACGCGGCAGATGGCATCAGAGGACAGGGGGACACCTTTGGTAATGCTGCTGTGGTCAACGAGAATAATATTAATGGACGTACTGATCAGGACGCAAGAACGGGGGGTGTTGGCCAAGCAGACCAGGATGAAGATGCTGCTGTTGCCCAAGGAAATGGACCTCAAGGAGCTGGAAGCAATAGTAACACAGCTGGTGAAGCTGAAACAGGGAACACAAAGGGAACCCCGGCTCAGAGAGGAGGCGAAGGAAATGGGAATCAGGAGGCTGAGGCAGCACCAGGCAATGGAGAAAATGCTGGCCTGGAAGACGCTGAAGACAGTCCTAGTGGAGATGGAGCAGCTGAGGATGAAGACCCGGGCTCTGGTGATGGTGAGGGCGGAGAAACAGGGAACGGAAGAGCGGGGTGTGATACCAGCAGTGGCCGGGAGGGCCAGTCTCATGGCAGAGAAAACAGCATCGTAGGTCAGAGCTCAGTGAGTACTGAGCATGAGAACACTGAAGGGGGAGGCCAGCTCCACATGGGCACGGGTGGAGACAGCACCTCTGATAGCCAAGAAGATTCAGGCGGTGCTCCCCAAGGCAATGGCAGTCCAAGAGGAGAGGACACCCAGAAACCCAGCGAAGGGATGAGCAAAGATGTGGGAAATGGGATCCCCAAGGAGTTCGGCCCAGGTGCTGTCGGGAAGAGCCAGGATAAGGTTGGTTTTGACTCTGATTTCTGTTTATATTCTTATATTCTGTATATATTCTTTCCTTCCACTCTGCTGAGGGCACAAAAGTAATGGTGATCACCCTCCAGGTATGATCTATATTGTTTCAATATTTAATGAAAAATCCAGATCCTCATTAGATTTCTACATAGAATAATTTTAAAAAATCAGACATTTCTGAACATCTGATCACAATCCTAGAAAAGTCCATGCTCCATACCAATTTTATCAGGTAAAGTTGACATGCTGCTGATGGGGAAAATGTGAATGAGTTGTGAACAGATCTAAGCCCTGGAATCTGATCAAATCCCGAATAAAGTGGGCTTGGACAAGCAATTACTGAGAAGCACTAGAAGCTGGACTTCTACTCCTGTGGTCACTTGTCTCAGGTAATCCTCCTTGGACCATGTAGTTTTTCAAATATTCACTAATTGATCTGTGTCTTGTCTAATGTCCCACAGAGAATAGAAATAGAAGGTCCTAGCCTTGGCAGCAGGAGTAGTGCCACCAAGGAAATTGTGAAAGTCAGTGAAGACACAGAGAGTAAAGGATCCCATGGAATGAGCAGAGGAAATGTCAAGATTCATGGAGAGGAGGCCGCAGCAGGACCTGGCCCAACACCAGAGCCCAGGGACAAACCTGAGCCTGGCAAGGCAGACAGTGGCAGCAACAGTGATGGCTATGACAGCTGTGATTTTGACGACGGGTCCATGCAGGGGGACGATCCCCATGGCAGCGACGAGTCTCATGGGAGTGATGGCCCCGACTCAGAAAGTGACAATGGCAACAGCAGCCGAGGAGATGTCATGTACAACTCTGATGAACCCAGTGATAACGGTGACAACAGTGACTCAGACGGGGGAGATGATGATGGCAGTGACAGCACACCAGATGCCAATGATGGTGATGGTGATGGTGACAGCGAGAGTGAGGACAGTGATGAGGCAGAAGATAGTGACCATGGTGACAATGGTGACAGTGAAGCTGACAGCAGTGACAGTGACAATGATGACAATGACAGCAATTTAGATGATCACAACAGTGTTAGCAGTGACAGTAGTGATAGTGATGACAGTGATAGTGACAGCACTGACAGCAATACTGATAGTGACAGTGACAGCAATGACAGTGATAGCAAATCAGACAACAGTGACAGCAGTGACAGTGACAGCAGTGACAGCAGTGACAATGATAGCAAATCAGACAGCAGTGACAGTGACAGCAGTGATAGCAGTGACAGCAGTGACAGCAGTGATAGTGACAGCAAATCAGACAGCAGTGACAGTGACAGCAGTGACAGCAGTGACAGCAGTGATAGTGACAGCAAATCAGACAGCAGTAACAGCAGTGACAGCAGTGACAGCAGTGATAGTGACAGCAGTGACAGTGACAGCAAATCAGACAGCAGTGACAGTGACAGCAGCAACAGCAGTGACAGCAGTGATAGTGACAGCAGTGACAGCAGCAATGGCAGTAACAGTGACAACAAATCAGATAGCAGTGACAACAGTGACAGTGACAGCAGTAACAGCAGTGACAGTGACAGCAGTGATAGTGACAGCAGTGACAGCAGTGACAGTGACAGCAGTGACAGCAGTGACAGTGACAGCAGTAATAGCAGTGACAGTGACAGCAGTGACAGTGACAGCAGTGACAGCAAGTCAGACAGCTGTGACAGCAGTGACAGTGATAGCAAATCAGATAGCAGTGACAGTGACAGCAGTGACAGCAGTGACAGTGACAGTAGTGACAGTGACAACAGTGACAATAACAACAGCAGTGGCAGCGATAGTAGTGACAGCAGTGATAGTGGTGACAGTAGTAACAGTGATAACAATGACAGCAGTGACAGTAATGATAACAATGACAGCAGTGACAGCAGTGGCAGTAGTGACAGCAATGACAGCACTGATAACAATGACAGTAGTGATAGCAGTGGCAGCAGTGACAGTAGAGATAGCAGTGGTGGCAGTGACGGCAGTGACAAAGATGACAGTGGAGATAGCACATCTGACAGCAGTGGTGAAAGTGACACCCAGAGCAAGCCTGGTAATGACGACAACAATGGAAGTGAAAGCGACAGTGACAGTAAGGGCAGTGACCGCAACCACTCAACTAGTGATGATTAGAACAAAGAAAAAGTAGTGAGTAAGAGACAGGAAACAGACTCCCAATAGGACCAGGAACGGAGAGAACTACTGGAAGCCATCCAAATATCACAAGACAGTCAGGGACCCAGTGACACTGCTGGACTGGCTGGGGACCAAGCCCCAAGTCCCTCAGAGGGAACCTGGAAGGCAGGGATTTTGGTACACTCATTATGAGATATCCATGTCCTGAAAACATTTTGCTAAAATGGTGAACATAAACATGCAAGAGAGATCAACACATTCCTTAGTACTTTACACAGAAACCTTGAACAATCACTTACTACATGACAATTTCGACGAAGCAACTCAGTAAGAAAACTCATCCTACAGACAGCCAGCATCACCTTGCACCCTGGGAGTCAAGTGTCTGGGGGGGGGGGGAACGTGTCTGCTCACTGTGCAGGAAAGGTACTGTCCCATGACACCAGCTTGGTTACTGACTCAGTCCCTTGTTCTGGGGGAGAAATACCTTTGTAACATGAGAAAAACTCATACGTGAGGCATGATCCCACAGAGTGTTTATGAATTGTACATTTTGCAAGTTGTAAAGATGGTAGAAAAGAACAGAGGTTGGTTTAGACAAGATCCGTGTACAATACTACATTTCTTTAAACTTCTGGAAATTGAGTGTGAAATCCCTACAGCTATAAATAAACCTGACACAGCACCTACAACAGTGCAGTGCTTCCAAAACATGTGAATGGATGGCTCCAGGAGGTGGGGTCAAGGTAAACCACACGTTCAGCGCTGTGCTATCAGCTGTCTAAAAACAGTCTTCCTAAGTCCAACTCGGTTCACATTTCCCTTTTAAATCTCAATATGCCAGACTCCCCAGACCAGAACCTTTTCTTTAGCAATCTCTTCAAGAAAGCCAAAGTTGCTAGTGGGTAGTATCTGGAAAACTTTTTTTTTTTTTAAATTTGAGAGTCACATATGCAATTAAGATCCCAGCATAGATCATTTAGTTTTTGCATGAATTTTTAGTCTTGAGATGAAGTCCAAATGTTAAGCAATGAGAATCTTAAAGGTTCATGAGAAAAGAATAATCTTTAGTGGGTGGATATATATCATCCACTCTCAGGACTTTTGAGAGAAAAGGGGTGCTATGATTAATTACAGGAGGATGTGATGTATAAGTAGGGATTGTTCCAGGGACTGGAGGATACTAACCAATAAACTGTCAGGGTATTTTTCAAGATTTAGTGTAATTTCCCTCTTTTTACACTTAGACAGTTATTTTAGATTTGTCCTAATTCCAAAGCTAAAATTTACATTGTAAAGTTATAAATGCAACTTATTCAACATTAGTTTTCAATACTAATAACTTATGGTTCAATATTAGGCATATTCTACTCAAAAATTTTTAGAAGATTTTTTCCTCATTCTTTCTCCTTTATGCAAAGTTTCTTAATTAAGAAATAAAAATTACAAGGAATTTTTCTTCAGCCTTTAAAAATGCTGCTATTCATAAACTACTTTGTAACTCCTCATACAGAAAAGTGTCAGGTCTTGCTATATCCCATAAATTACTTCAAATCTCTGACCTTAAAATATGCTTTAAGTTTTCAAATTAATTACACTTTAGAATATTTTATTTGTTTCAGTTTGTAAAGCACGGCTTCTACTATGCCATACCTATTTCAAAAGTTGTCATGAGTACCAAGTTACCAATGTATGTAGAATTCTTTGTAAACTATACAAGATGTATAAATGAAAGACAGCATAAATTTCAATGTTATAATAAGCATTTATCAATAACATTGCTAACATGGAAAACTCTTTTCATCCTAATGAGTCTACAAGTATTTCTCCTCTCCACCACAAAATCACATTGCTTTTAAAATTAGCTATTTTAATTGAAAAAGTAATATACATTTAAACACAAAATAAAAATCTCAATTACTCTGTGAAGTTATAAAAATTCTACATCTCAACCATTCTAGGCTGCCAGTCCTCTATTTTTTCCCCCAGAGGCAATTAAGTTTACTAATAACTTATGAAACTTTTCAGAAATGTTCTCTTTGTTTTCCTCTAAAAAATGCATAGAAGTCTATAATACACAAAGTGGTCACTTTACTCTTTTTGGTGCAGCAGTATATCTTGAGTATTGGCTCATAGATTAGTGGCACACCTTTTCTCCACCTGTGTGTGACTTTATTTTATAAAATGCTGTAAGATGTTTAATTTGTGCTTACTGCCACATCACTTTGTCTTGGTTACTTTTCTTACTGCTGGGACAAAATATCTGATGTGCAAAATTAAGGAAGGAAAAGTTTATTTAGCTGACAGTTTGTAGAGGTTTTAATCCATAACTGGCTGGCTCCAAGGGAGGGTGGCTTGGCAGAGGGGCAACCATTCATAGTGATGGAAGACAACAAAATCAGCAAGAGCAAAAAAGGGAGAGACAAGCCTTTCCTTTTATGCAAGTTACCTGCTGTAGGGCAGGTGTCACATTCACATCTCCAATCCCAGCACTAGACAATGAACCAATCAGAAACTCTAGATTTAGCTGTCTCTGACCAGCCCATCCCCCATGACCACATGAGGCACTGGGAGGACATCTAGACACAAACAATAACATTCTGACCCTGGAACTCCAAAGACTCATGTATATCCCTTTATGCAAAAGACGTGTGGCCCATCTCTAAGAGTTGCCAAAGTCCTAAAGTTTCAGCATCACTTACTTAAAATGTCTAAATCCAAAGTCTCCTCTGAGACATAAGGCCAACTCTTAGTAAATGAAAAGAAAGTTCAACATTTCCAACATTTAGTGGTACAGTATAAATATTTCCATTCCATAAGTTATAAATATGGGGATACAAAGGAATGGGACAAAAACAAATCCAAAATTCATCAGGGCAAAATTGAGTCCTGGAATTTTATGTGTAGCATATCAGGCAATCTTTGGCAAGCTGTGGGCTCCAAAGTGTTTGGGTGGCTCTGCCCCTATGGCACTTTTGATGGTTGTAGCTCCCATGGTTTCTCTCTTGGGCTGGCTCTGCTCCCTCCTTACAGTTTTTCTCAGATGATCTATGCTCCTGGCTTCTCTAAAATTTGGAATCTTCACTGCACCTTTGGCTTTACCCTCACAGCATCACATACTGCCACCTCAGAGGCACACTGTCTGGCCTCCTAGACATTCTAAAACTGGTGTAGAAATCTTTTTAACCCCACAACACTTGCATTTTTTATGTACCT
Source organism: Hydrochoerus hydrochaeris (assembly GCA_004027455.1). Lineage (NCBI taxonomy): Eukaryota > Metazoa > Chordata > Mammalia > Rodentia > Hydrochaeridae > Hydrochoerus > Hydrochoerus hydrochaeris. The sequence continues at coordinate 161,830 of PVLA01004453.1, forward strand.
AAAACCAGTGCCACATGAATGGTGCCAAAGTCTCCTGCCAACTAGAGTAGTAACCAGGTTTTTCCTCTCTCTTAGCTGTAGGAGTTGAGTGTCTAGATTGCTAAGCACTCTAAACCCAATTGTGAGGAACAGACTTTCTAGGCTGGCACCATTCTGGAACATAGTGAGGCCACTGCTATTCTGCAATATGGTGCTCTGTGGCTTTCCTCTCAAAACAAAGGCTTTCACTTTTGCAGTTTTGCAGCTGCAAAGGTTGAAGACTTGCTGCTTCTTGCGATGCTTTCAGGCCATATTTTGTATTTTCCTGTTCCTTCTCAGAAATCAAGATTTCTTCAGCTCTGTCTTTGTGGTCTACAGCTTTACTGGAGCCTTCATTTTGACCAAAACTCACAGTATTTTAAATCATCTTGCTAGATTCTTTGCTCTTGATTCTCAACATAAATATGGCCCAAAGACCCCATCAATAGGCATGCCACTGCCTCAACATTAGATTGTCTTGAAATTTCTTCTGACAGATTAATTAGTCTACCACACTTAATCTCGGCCTCAGGAAAAGTCTCTGAAAATAAGAAAAATGCAGACAAACCTTCTGCCAAGCCACAACACACATTTTCTAGAGTCTAATAACCAGTGCAGTTCTTCTTCCCAGCATAAAGCTCTTAAGCCTTGTCTTCATTGGCAGGATTTCTATCATCTTCTGGTCTTGTGAGTTCTTACCAGAATCTCCCATAAAGAACATCCTAGAGCATTCCAGCTCTACTTTTTTAGTTGACATCTTTGAACCTCTTCACAAAGGTCATTTGCAAAGGCTCCAGAACCAGATGGTCAGATATAGTCACAACAATGACCCCACTCCTGGTACCAAATCTTGTCTTGATTTCTTTTGTCATTGATGAGACAAAATACCTGGTGTCCAAAATTAAGGAAGAAAAGGTTTATTTAGCTGACAGTTCTTAGGGATTCCAGTCCATAATTGGCTGGATTCAATGCAGGATAATGTGGCATAGGGCTAGCACTCATGATGGTGGAAGGAAACAAGAGCAGCAAGAGCAAAGAAAGGAAACACAAGCCTTTCCCTCCCTTATATTGTAAGCACACTATCCACCCTAGGATGGATTTTGCACTCACACCTTCAATTCCACCACTAGACAATGAACCAATCAAAAACTCTAGATTCAGCCACATCCAAACAACCCCTTACCCCATGACCACATGAAGATCTGGGGGGACATCTAAACATAAACCATAACACTTTCAAAGCTATTTCCCCCAATGAGAATCAGCAGATGTTGTCTGTGGTAATAGCCAAATCAGACACATTTTTAGCCAGTTCTTATAAAGACTTTTCCTTAAGAATTATTCTTAAGGGGACAGATGTTCAGGATCTAGGGCTGATATAAGAAATCATGAAGGAAGAATATGGGCCCAATTGTCTAATATAACCTCATTTGCATGACTTCTGGAGTTTTGGGTCAAAAATGGAGCAGACACACTCCAAAAGAATGTCTCAAGAAGTCTTCTAAACCTAAGAGTCTGGTGTTATGAAAAAATGCATTTTGAGTTATTTTCTGAAATAAAGATTAATAAGCTATCTCCCAATCTTGCTTACGAGGACAGACTTTTTTGAACTGCAAGTTGCCAATGATTTAGTATCTCATATGTCAATCTAGTGAGTTATGACAACTTGTTTGTTTTTTGCTTTTGTTTTTGTTGGTACATATTTTCAGAATATGCAGTTTACAGTTATCCTGGGGAGTGGGTACATGGACATAATAGAGTTTGGTTCTTTTAAAAATCCTTTTGCCCTCCCAACTAGCTCCCTTCTTGAAATTCTATTTCCCAATTTTCATTATTGTTTATATTATTAAACTTAGCTCAAATTTATGACATATATTGTTCAATATTCATTGAAGTTATTAGGTTCCTGTACATGGCATTTACATGTACATATCTTCATTCTACTTATTTTCCCTTTCCCTTCTCTTCTTCTCTTTCCCTCTGTCTCCAGAATCCCTTACCATTTTCAAGAGATCCTTTCCCTCTTCTCTATTATTTATTGTGCTCTTTGTACTTTGCTTGCTCAAATGAGAGATACTATATGGTATTTTAACTTGTAAGTTTGATTTCTTTCACTCAACATTACACTTTATGGGTGCATCCATTTTTCTACAAAAGTCTCAAACTTGTCCTTCTTTATAGCTGAGTAATATTGTATTGTGTATAGTTACCACATACTCTTTATCCAATTGTTTGTTGATATATATTATATATATACAAGTTGCTTCCAGGATTTAATTATCATGAATTTTGCTACTATAAAGACTGGTATGCATGTATCACTGTAGTATGATGTCTTTAGCTCCTTGAGGAAGAAATTTAGAAGGGGAATACCTGAAGCATACAAAATTTCTAATTGGAGACATTTGAAGATTCTCCATACTGGTTTTGATAATGGTTGTACTAGTTTACATTTCCACTAATAATGTAGGAGAGTTACTTTTTAACTGTAGTACACTAGCATTTGTTAGGTTTTAAATTCTTGACAATTGCCATTGTTTCTGGTATCTTAGTATTATTTGAATCTACATTTCTCTGATGGGCAGAGATGCTGAACATTTTTACATGTATTTGCTGGCCAATTGTAGTTCTTCTTCCTCAGAGTATCTCTTCACTTCCACATTTCTTGATTAGGTCTTTTACTTAGGTGGTCTAATTCTTTTTAAGTTCTTTATATATTATAGATTATTAGTTTTATGTCTGAAAAACAGCTGGGAAAGTTTTTCTCATTCTGCAAATTGTCTCTTCACTCTACTATAGATTCCTTTGCTATGGAGAAGCTTTTAAATTTGATGTAATCTCATTTATTGATTCTTTCTATTATTTCTTATGCAATTGTGGTTCAGTTCAGAAAATGCTTTCCTATACCTATGACTTCAAGTGTTTTACTTGTTTTTTACCACCAGGTTTGATGTTTATTTTAATGTTTAGATCTTTGATCTATATTAATTTTAGTTCAGTACATGGTGAAAGATATGGGCATTTACTTTTGTCTCTGTTTGATCTGTGTTAAGAGAGCTGGGAGAACTTGTGGGTCTTCTGTTACCTTGTTTTCTCATGATCATGAGTAAATGTATATCCATGTTTTCATTTGTTTTTTCTTTACATGACTCCTTTCCTTTTTTTAGTATTTCCAGTATAAGCATAAAAGAATGGGGGAGAGCTTGTCATTTATTTACATGAAAATATATTGTAAGATGATGTCTTTCTGCTATGGTTTGTGTTTGGTTCTCCCCCAGCCTTATGCAATCATAGGCAAGGCTGAATCTAGTGTTTGTGATTGGTTCATTGTCTAGCACTGACATTGGTGATGTGAGTGCTGCACCCACCCAGGATAGAGCTGACATACAATGTAAGGGCAGAAAGGAGGTGTGCTTTCCTTCTTTTGTTCTTTTTGCTCTTTCTGTTTGATGCCTCCATGAATGGTTGCCCCTCAGCCATGCCACCCTGCTTTGGAGCCAGCTGAGTATGGACTTAAATTTCCAAAACTGTAAGATAAATAAACCTTTTCTTGCTTCACTTTGGGTATCAGGTATTTTATCTCAACAATGAGAGAAAAATAACCAAGGAAAAATTTGGTACCAAAGGGGCCAAATTTGTGCTTGTGGGTTTTTTTGGGAATTCAAGGTTTCTTTCTGGTTGCATAGATTACCCACATACTCAATGAAGATGCAAGATCTTAAAACTGGCTCTCCAATTTTGTGTTGTCTTTTTCACATGATCTTGGACTTCCTTTTGCACCTAATCAGACCACAATTCAGGAATGATAGGAAGAGTTCTTGTTAATGCTGCTGTTATTTTAAAATCCATTTCTTATATCAAAAGATAACCTTTAGGAAATCATACCTCATTACATAAATAAATTTTAAATTACTAACTGGAGTGGAATTTTCCAGAAGTTAAACTTGTTTTCTGGTTAGTAATGGAAGATTTGGGGAGCTGTAGACCAAAATAACCAGGAACAACTTTCCTCTCCCTAAAAGGAGCAAGAGAATTGATGAAAATACTACTGTGTTCTCACAGTGATCCCTTCACTGTGGCCTGGAAGCAAATCCTCTAGAGAATGAATCAAGCCAACCATGCAATGTTCCCAACTTTACCCTCTAAATTGAGATCCAAGGTTCAGATGCTCAAAAAAGAGAAAAGGAAAGTCAGTTTCCCTGCAGCAACTATGTAGCTTGGAAAAATGATGTAAAGTCTAAAAACCTGGATACCTCAAACTCAGTATGTTTTCCATTAGTTTGCACAACCTCAGTGCCAATATGAAACACCAGACTGGGAGACACTGTTCTCATCAGATATTTGCCTTTTTTATGAGCCCATTAGTTTGGACCATGCTGTGGCCTCTCTGCTTCTCTGCCTCCCTCCTTTTCTCCCTTTCTCCCTATCTTTTCCTTTCTAGGCTTTTCCCTTTAATCAAGTCATTCCTAGTTCCCATGTCCCTGGCACCTTCCTCAGATGAAAACTCTCAATCTTTTCTTTGCTATCTGTACACAGGTCTTGAGAGCAATCTGAACTGAAGGTGAGACATACACAGGCTATGACAGACACTGCTAAGGGTGGCACCAAGGGATAAGACTTCTGGTCTTACCTTAGTGTTATGATTCCAATAAATGGACTCCTGCTTTGTCTCCAGGCAACAATCTTCTCTAAGTGACCTGATCTTTTAGGCAGACCCTTGCCCTACTTCCTCATCCTGTGCTAGTAAATATACTGGGATATTCCCAGTAGTGCTGACCTGAGAACACCAGGAGTAACTACTGTCTGACACAATCCTGCTTTCCAGCTAATACAGTGAAGGAGACAGCAAACAAGAGCCACCATTGGCGTTTCATCAAGCAATGCAGAGTTAGTATAGGATGGGAATAAAAGGCAGACTTTAGATTATAGTTAAGTGAAGCAGTGTTTGAGAAGCCCAAAGCTGTAGAAAAGAGGTCAACGTCAGAAGTGGACTAGGAAGTGGATCTAGACTCCCATTTCTGTGGAAAACATAAAGTTAAGAGTCAATGTGAACCCTTGTATGTAAACTCACCAGAATCACTGCACCCGGGCTACCCATCAAAGACACTTCTCTGTGTCAAAGTGGCTTATTCTCTCAGAAAAGAGGGTGGAACGCTTGGCTCTCACTGACACAGTCTCCAACAGCAACATCTCCAATATCTTTGATTTTAGAGAATAAAGTGTCATTGTTTAATAAAGCAGGAATCTTTAAGGAAGTGGCTTGTTAGACCCTTCGCAGCTTCAGCATTCTTGGGAGATAGGCAGCGGGCTTGGGTCTTTTTTTCAGTCTGATGAATAGAGGGTTTTATGCTCTAGGTGGCTTTCATGAAGTGTGCTCTTGCTAAAATTAGGGCTACTTAGCTTGCTCATATTTTCCCCAGATCCAGGCAGAGCTCTCAGCTGCCTCTCTGTCCTTCACCTATCACCCCTTCCCAGATCTCCACCTGTGGGACTTTACATCACTCCCATGACTTCTGCTTCTGTTTAGCTGATTATTGCCTGCACCCCAAACCCACATTACCACTTTGTCTGAGACCTTATGTTTTGCACACAGATTTCCCTGTTAAAAGTTTGCAGCAGGGCATAATTTCTCCAGTCTCATTTCCCACTTGCTCTGTGTAGTCAGGAAGGGTCATGTTCATCTCCTTTCTGTCATCCCATTCTACTCCTAGATGCTCCTCATAATTGGTCAAGTTCTGGGACTCACATTTAAATTGAACTCATGTCCTCCACTGAAATGTGTATTCACTTTGTAGGTGTTTTCTCCAGGGTCTCCCTGATGCTGGGTTTTTAAAGTTCAATTAATAATTTCGATCATTTTTTCTTTATCTTTTTGGCTTCTCTGAAGGGCAGTTAAGAATCTCATGATTATAACAGGATTTAGGTTTTATTTTTCAGTAACGCTCAAGTCTTCACATGTTATTATCCACCAGATATGAGACTGAATTTAATTTTATGGGGGGAGAAAATGCAAAAAAAAAAAAAAAGAATGTAGCCATTTTGTTCAAATGAAGAATCTTGTCACAGTCCACTTTTCCATTTTGACTAGATCCAGACAAGCAAAATAAGAAAAAAAGATCCACAAAATAATGAGAAAACAAATCCACAATATTCTTTAGGGGCTTATGCTTGAGAAAGACTTGAAACAAAATGGTAATTGATAAGTAAACTAATACCAGACCACTTGGATAGGTAAACTAGAGGCAGTGATCTTCAGATATGTGCATAGAGAAAATTTAGTCACACATTGTCTGCATGGCTTTACATAACTTCAGAGGAATATCTGATGAAGGAATGTCTTAATCCAAAATGTCTATTGAGAAAGCTTTAGCAGTACTATTGCTACTTCCAAATTTTATATTTATTTATATATTGCTTTAAACAATTCGCTCAACTGAAATGGACTTCCATTTATTTAACTGGAGTGACTTCCGTTTTATTTTGATATCTCTTTCCCCCATGGTGATTTACAGGATCAAGCCAATATAAATATTTCATAAATATTTGGCCACTTGGGTACACACCTACAAAATACCTCAGCAGTATCTTTCAGCAAGAAAAACACTGAGGAGTAAAGATCTGACACAGTTAATGAGATAGAATGAAAATCTATGCCAAATACTTGTTTTGGAGGTAAAGGTACCACCCACCTGTTCAATTAAGAAAACCACCCTTACAACACAGGATGGTAGGGCCCAGAACACTTAGCTGCCAATTTGGTACTGAATGGCAGAGCTCCCTCCCCAGCTTATGCCATGAACTCAGGGAACAGGCTCCAGAAACTCAGGCTCCACCCCACTGGTCCTCACAAAGTGTGCTTCTCTGGGCAGGGCAGGCTAGTGCTTCAGTTGAATCCAGGTACCTTTCTTTTTGACTTCTTTTTCTGATCATTTTCCTTGACACATTTCCGGAAGCTATTGCAACTCTTTGAGTGTTTAATATGCTCAATATACATGTTAATCATTGTGGCAAGTGTCTTGTCCTTAACTTGCTTGTTTACAACAATGCCAACAGCATTGGGTAACACTGTAGACTCTTCTTGTAGCACCACGGTAACATTCGTGTGACATTTCTTTTTTGCACAGCACCCCTTCCCTTGATGTCTACAGTATCACCCTTTTTGTAGATTCGCATGTGTGTGGCCAAAGGAACAACCCCATGTTTTCTAAAAGACCTAGAGAACATTTACTGTGGTCCCCTCCTCTTTCTCTCTATGATTGTCATTTTGGCAAATTACTGGCAGTTGGTGGTCTAAAGCCAGTTGCAACTTTTAAAGCTCTTGAAGTAATCTTAACAACCTATAAACACTTACAGCACAGATTGGACATCCTTAACATAAAAATCCAAAATAAAAATGATCCAAACTCTGAAAGTTTTTGACCTAACATCACAAAGGGGAAATTCCATACCATAAAACTCTTTATGCATGAAATTATATGCATATAAATATTGTATAAAATTATGGTTAGGCTACAATGTATAAATAAAAAGGCAGGACATGGAATCTTATTCCAAGATATCTCATTAGGTGTAATTCAAATATTTCAAGATCTTAAAAAAAATCCCCAAACCACTTGCTCTGAAGTGTTTTGGAGATGTGTATATATATAAATAAAAACACTATAACATTTTTGGTAAAAGGCTAACTCAACTTGAACCTGCATTCATGCTAATTAAAATGTGAGTGGACTAGTGTCGCCCTGTAAGCCATTAGAGCTCAAAAGGCCAGAAATGTGGAAATAGAGAGCAATAATATAATTCCTGCAGCAATCTGACATTGCTACAAAATTCAAGTATGATCATTTTTCTAGTAGCTCATGTCACTGTACTTTATAAAAGTACTGACCCATGATAAATTTGAAATAAAAATTACAGAGATTCTTTTTTTTTTTTTAGATTTTATTTAAAGAGAAACAAAAGCATGTAAAGGGTAGAGATAATATAGAATTCCAAAAAAAGAAGATTAAACAATAAGAAATCACTAGTTAATAAATTACATATTATCCTCTTAGAAATAGTTGTTCAAGTTACAAAATTAAAGCATACAAAGTAAATAGTCAAACAGTGAGAGTGTGACCAGCTATGAATGCATGAATCTCTACGGGTATTTCTATCCTTTCTGTATTAGAGGGAAAAACAAAACTTAGCAAGACAAAACAAAACAAATTCCTATAAAAACATGAAACCAAAAAGTCGTGTAAAACCACAGTACAAGGTGATCTACAATGATTACTGTGTTGTTTCTTATTATCTTCAATAGAATGTCTATATCATCAGGCATAATTGAATATAACAGTATAATTGAGTATAGCAGTAAATAACAATATTAGTAAAGATAAAACAGTGTAGACAGTATAAAACTTCAAAGGCAGGTAATGATCAAACCAGAGTGGATATTCTAGTGGATCTTGTCATCTTAAGTGCAGTTGCCTATACTCTCAGATTTGATGCTATCAATCATAACAGCTTTGAATAAAATCTATCAATACAAAGCAGTGATCCAACAAACCAGATTCGATTATGATCAGTCTTGGTAAAACTGTATAGGTTTTACAGAGCTTTAGATTAAGTTAATAGGAAATTAAGGATGATTACTGTACTATGTCCTGTTATTTCTGGGATTACTGTCTGTGCCCTCAAATCTAGTACAGGTAGAATGACTGGAACAGAATATAATACATCTAAGCAGAATAGTGTGAGTAATGTGAGTTTTAAATCCTGGTGCACTATTAACAGTATAGCGTATCAAGGCCATTTTTGTTAGGGTTTCTAGTTATCCTTCTCTGCCTCATTTCTACTATGCTATTTTTCTGCCTTTGTTTAGTTTTCTCCTTCATTTTACTGCCTGCCCCACTCATTGAGGCCTTTCTGCCACTGTTCCTAAAATCCTGGTATTTTTTTTTTCTCTCTCTAGAATGTCCTTCAGCATTCTCTACAGGATTGGATTGGTGGTCACAAACTCACCTAGTTCTTCTTTGTCATGGAAGCATCTTGTTTCTCCATTAATTTCTAGTGACAGTTTTGCAGGGTACATCAGTCTGGGCTGGAGATTATTTTCTTTCAGGGCTTGGAAAATTTCCCTCCAAGCTCTTCTTGATCTGATGGTCTGTGTTGAGAAGTCAGCCGTGATTCTGATGGGCTTACCTTTATAGGTTATCTGTTTCTTTTCTCTGATGGCTTTTAATATTCTGTTTTTTATATTGAATTTCTGGTATCTTGATTATTATATGTCTGGGTGTAGCTCTGTTTTGGTTGTAGGTGGCTGGAGTTCTGTATGCCTCACACAACTGAATGTCATTTTCTTTTCCCATGCTTGGGAAGTTTTCCTTAATTATTTCCATGAATAGCCTTTGTAATTCACCTGTATGTATTTCTGCTTCTTCGTTTACATTTCTTATTCTTAAATTGTAGATTCTCTTGTCATCTTCTAGCCTTTGTATTGTTACTGCCTGTTTCCTTATTATTTTTAAGAGATCTTTCCTTTCATGATCACACATTGCAAATTTATCTTCAAGTTTTGATAGTCTATCCTTAGTTTCTTTTAAGGTGTTTTGCCAGCTTTCAATGGAGTTTTTAATTTCCTGGTAATCTCTTTGAATCTGCTTCATGTATTCTATATTTCCTTTATATTCTTTATCAAATGTTTCTCTCCTTTTTTTTGTGTTCCTCCCTTCTTCCATCTGTATCATCCTGAGAGATGCTTCCTGAGAGCATTTCTTTTATTAATCTACTTATATGTTGCTTTGCCTGTTTTAATATTTCCGATTTGAGCTCGTCTACAAGGTCCCAAAGATATGTTTTAATGTCCACTGAAACCATGTCTGATGTTGCCTGTTTGCCGCCCTCAGTCTCCCTTGTTTTTCCTTCTCCTGGATCAGTGCTCTCAGGGTTCTGGGCTGGGGGCTTCCTCCTGCCTCTCTCTCCTGTCATGGCCCTGGCTTCCTTCACACAGGTTACAGTGCAGGTCCCAGCCCCCTTCCCTGTTGGCCATGTTTCCTCCAAAGCACGCTGGCAAGGGAACTCCACCCTCTCCTGCCTGCTCTTGTCACTGAGGTGTAAGCAGGCTGCATATGACTGCCCTTCCCCAACAGGGCAGCCAAACTTCAGGTGCCTTCACTGGTCAGTGTGTGCTAGGTGCAGGGAATCAATTTGGGACATCTCATTGGGTTCTGGCCAGGGGCGGGGCCCAGTCCAAGCAAATCACACCAATCTGCTCTGGGGAGGGAGCAACCAGCTGAAGTCACTGTCACTCCCAGTTCAGGCTCCTCCTGCCTGATTCCAACATGTCGCCCACCTGGTTGCACCCTTCCCGTGGTGGTGGGGTCTCACTCCCAGCACTGACCATGGATCAATGAAGGTTCCTCCACCAGCTCCAGTCTCCGCTCCCCGTTGGGCTCACCAACCCCTGACCTCAGCGCTGCAGCACTTCCTGTGAGTGGCAGCGGGAACAAGTTTGGGCGGCTCTTTCTGCTGGCGTGGATTCAAGCTGGTGCAATCTTGGCAGGTCATCACGAAAATACTGTGTCCCTTTAGTTTTTAGCTGTTTCAGTTGTAGTCCCAAAGTATTTGATGAGCTTCTTTAAGTTTTAATTTCTTCCTGTGTCAAGAGGATCCATCTCCCTCTGTCTGGGTCTCTCCAGGGTGTTTTATTCTGGCGTATGAGTTGTTTCTCCCGGGAGGCTTTGTATTCTGCTGCTCACTGATGGGCCATCTTGTCTTCTCCAACCAGAGATTCTTTACCATAGGCTGTTCCTGAAGCAAACTGGCTCTCAGATTGAGACAGGCGAGAAGTACTTGACTCTCCCATCCCCCCACATCCCTCCCTCCAGATGTACTTGACCCCATCTGGAGGGAGGTGTGGCTTACCCCTCCTCCTCACTTGCCTTTGCTCCCCCCATCCTCCCCACAAGGTACTGGAACCATTTGCTTCAGTATCTTTTCTCTCCCATCCCCCCACATCCCTCCCTCCAAGTACTTGACCCCATCTGGAGGGAGGTGTGGCTTACCCCTCCTCCTCACTTGCCTTTGCTCTCCCCATCCTCCCCACAAGGTACTGGAACCATTTGCTTCAGTATCTTTTCTGGCTACCTAGTGGTGTCCTCACTGGCTGTCAAGGTACCACTCTCTACGCCAACAGTCAGCATGGCACTCTGCTCCTGACACTGCACTGCAGATGCTACTGATGCCTTTGTGAAGAAGGAATGGCACACCCTGGTATGGCTAAGACCAGGAGGGGTCTTACTTGCATTTACAGCCTCCAGAGCCAGCCTCCTAGAAGGTTCCTGGTTTCAGCCTGCCCCTCACTGACACAGGTCTGTAGATGCCATATAAGCTGCATTTCTCAGCCACTTCCCTGGTCCCTCCCATCTACTAACCCTCTGTGCTGCAGCACAGGCTCTGCTAAATCAAGACTTACCTCAGGGGATCTGTAAACCTGCTGTAGTGGTTGACTGTGTCAACTTGAGACATTTAGAAGCTTAACTAAATGAGTTTAGCAACTCTACACCAAGGGTGAAGAAGAAGACCCATCCTAAGGTGGCTCATCACCTGGAGGTATAAAAGGGAAAGGGGAAGGACAAATGCATTCCATTCTTGGGAGAAGCTCCAGTCTTCGCCTTTGGTTGGACCTCCTCTCCTGGCTTCCAGTGTAGACTCTTCAGCTTTCTGGCATAGACTCTTTGGCCTTTCATCGTAGAGCCTTCAGCCTTCTGTCTTCAGCCTTCTGTCACAGACCCGTCAGCCTGCTGGTGTGGACTTGCACAAGATACTAGGGTGAAGTCCAGATCTTGGATTGAATCCTTCAGCCTCCAGTGTGCAGACCCCCCCCTGCACGCTTCCTCATCCGACTCTGGCTGACCATTGTAAGCCAGTCTTGTTGTTTCTCTTACATCTGTATATCTCGTGTTATATCTGTTCTCTCTAGTAAAACCCTGACTAATACACCTGGTCATGAATTATTTCTCAGGTAGTGCAAGCTCCAAAAGTGCCTAACACAAGCTGGCACTGGAAGGTGGTAGCCAACAGCAGCAGGCACCAGCACCAGGTAGAGTTGACCTATGGTGTCCATCACACGCTTGCTCCGGAAGGCAGCGCCTGGCAGTGGCAATAACCACCAGTCTGTGTCAACTGTTGGCATCCAGCACTACCTAGTGTCATCTGATGTCATCAGGACCCTAGCAGAACCATATGCTGCCAATGTACAAGTTCCATCTGAATGAAGCAAGAGAACCCTAGACTAATGAGCAAGATGACTTTAACTGGAAATCAAGCTTTTAATTATGTTCAGATAATACAAACTCTACTAATATCAGGGTTACATAAATGAGGAACTGAGATAGGAACAAACTCATGTTCTATGTACTAGAAATCTCAGAGATTGTCTCCCATTCAGACTAACATGACTAACTATGGAGAACCACTCAGAGTCTTTCAAAGCTCAGGGGCATCTAAGGACACCTGAGGATGTGACCCTGCTTGTCTGGTGCAGGCACACAGTGGGCTACAGTTATGTAACCATGACTTAGAGCAGGTAAACACATAAGCACTGATTAGGGCACTGTGGAAGGATATAAACACCAGATAACAGCCTGTATAAGAATTACACAATAAAGATGCTGGTGGTTCTCACGCTCTGGCTCTGCTCTGCTCCATGCTGCCTGATGTTGCTGCTGTTGTCTTGTATACACGCATTTTTCAACCTTGGGACCTCACCTGCAAAAATCTCCCTTGGGCCCCCCAGCAGGCTGACGCTAACCTACCTGCTGTCTGTTAAAATTAGGTTATTATGAAGTGGATAGAAAATGAGAGGAGGAATTAAAAATTTAAATATGAGGGGCTGTTTTTCTGAAATCCAGGCCTCATAATAAACATTTCAAAAAGAATAACTGGCGGCATGTCTTTTTGCCAAACTAATGAGGCCAATTCTTGCATAGGATCAGGATGCAATGATTTGCCTTTTTAGATTTATGTGACATTGACCTAGTGCTATTTTTATCTGCTTGCCAGGTGTGATTAGACTGACTTCTACCAGTGCAAAAATAGGACAACCGAAAGTACCTGTGTGAAGACCTATTTACACTGCAAAGGGAGAGGGGTCTGTAAGGAGTTTCGTGAAGGAGATTCATTAAATATTTCTCTCCTGTGCCACCCTGCCTTGGATTCAGGTGGCTATGAACTGAAATCTCTGCAAAGTAGAAGCTAAAACAAACTTTTCCTCCTCATCCACTTAATAATTTACCCTGTTTATTCACATATTTTCTATCCGAAGCAATGCTCAGGAAGGTGTCATTTCAACTAGTCAATTCTTATTTACATAAGATACGCTTGTGCTTGTGTGTATTTTATGTCAACTATTTTTTGCATACTTTTTTATTTGGAACATTGTATTCACATTTGATATTTGTTTATGGTGAAATCTAATAATAATTTCTGGTTATTTTGTTCTACTAATTCATGTTTATTTTATTCATGAAAAATAACCTCTAATTTTGTGCTACAATCTATAAAAACCCTTATTATAGGCATATTAGATATAATTTTTATATTATCCTGAACTCAGTGAGATATTCTTTTAAAATAAAACAGACAATGTTTGGGACACTGAGACTGAACAGGAAGGAAGTTACAAAAGATCTGCAAAAGAAAAACCTGAAAAAGGAATAAATTTTAGCATATTAAAGACAGAATGTTTGTGATACAAAATTAAAACACAAAAAAAGTCTCCCTATTGTCCCAATACATAATATGTATAATACAGAAATGATAGAATTTGAAAGAAGAGGTGAAGCTAAAAAAATTCTAATAGTAAATCCTGGAAACAACCCAAATGCCCATCAACTGTGGAGTGAATAAAAAAGATGTGGCATTGTTATACAATGAAGTGCTACTCAGTTATAAAGTAGGATAAATTTCAGGCTTTTATAGGTAAACAGATGAAACTTGAGACCATACTCAACAGTGAAATAAATCAGACTTGCATGTACAAATATCATATTGTCTCTCTAGTGTAAAATAAAAATCAAATGAAAGAGTAAATAAGATAAAAAATGTATAATAGATATTGTGAAAATGAAAGAGAAAGTGCTCAAAATGAAAGAACAACTGGAATAGAGGGAAGG